>BGPR01003725.1:90193-108569 GCA_013235015.1 Araneus ventricosus
GAATGTTTTAATAAAGTTAACTCGATATCACTCAATTTTTATATGCATTTTAGCAATACAGTCTAAGCCGCTTTTATAATTGTTTCCGAATATTGTCTTATTAGACTAGTGTGCTATTGAGTTGCCCCTTTGTATTCAAATTCCCTAAAAACAATTGGCTTACGTATTAATGTGTTCCAAAACTGAATTCTAACTCACTTTGTCGCCGCCTACCTGCATTAGGGTCCTTACTATTTGCATCTTTGTAACCACATAAATATTGCACTGGTAACATGTTTTTCAGGTATCGTCAATTCAAATGAGAAAAAAGGTTTCGCACTTACCTCGAGCCATCAAGACATCCTTCCTGACACTTATCATCTAGTGACGGCTTTCGATGTTGAAAATCATTCGCTCCTTTGTTTCCACAGCTAACTTCGGCTTTATGGCGCATTATGAATTCTTGCGCTGCTTCTGGTAGTCCTTGGTCGTGGTGTACATCCACAATACCCAAAACGACACACACACACTGCTCACGCAGAGTTCTGACTTCAATAAATTCGCACATCTTGTCTTCAGGTCCAGTAGCTCGTACTTGTCCCCCGCCCTGTACAAGTCTGTGGCATCTCACCACTGCAGCTCTCCCACTGTATAAGTGTAGATGTAAGACAGCAATTCTTTCAACGAGTCTTCATCGACATCGGGGATTTCGACCACTTGCTTGTCTATTCCTTCATGTCTCCACTGAACATGACTGGGGAGCGGGCACTCAGAAATCACTTGTGGGCAGGAAAAGATTTGGAACTTGATCGGATGCTGACGTCACCTAAAGCGTCTTTTTCCAGCAAACGAAGTGAAGGCAGAAGGCGTGATATTAGTCTCATCCTGTTCACGGGAATCCTTCTGGTTAGACTCTGACGTATTTTATTACTTATTTATTCAAAGAAAGCACACTACAGAGTTGACTCCATTTATTACTCCATTGTTTGCGCGCAAAAAACGTTTATTGTTTTCATTATTATTATTATCTACTTTTTGCTTCTTTTAATTTTTTTTCCTTTTAATTTAAATTTCTATTATTTGTCTTTGTATTTTATTAGATTCGGCTGCATATGCGCCTTTCTATTTAATGCAAAATATGTTTTTATTTTATTTTAATTCATTTAAATTTAATTAATTTTGCTAAATTTTATGAATTGTAACTATTATCCATTTACAGAGAGCATACACCAAACACAAACCACAAAGCGAATTAAAACATAAAAAAGTAACTGCAGAGAATACAACAGTTCAAAGCTCAGAACCTCATCAATTATAAAAATGTAAACACATAAATGTTTTAAAATGAAAACACGCAATTACAAAAGCACTAAAAACACACTGAGGCTCCAAAAGTCCATGCCGCACACCGTCACACTAAAACCATAAAAAAAATCGCACAATTTTTTTAAAAAAAATTTAGAACACTAAATCAAAAAACCATTAAAAAAGCAAGGGTGAAAAAGTCAAACACACACAAACATTAGGCCAACGTATAAAAAATCTTAATAAAAATCAATTTTCCTTGATTACCGAAGATTTCAGGCACTCACAATCATAGTTTCCAATTCCACTTAAGACTACATATACGATTTCAAATTCACATCTCAAGGATAGCACATCGTCAGGCAACAAAGACGTTTTATCGCCCATCAGTTTGCGTTTTCCGAAAAAATCTCCGAAGATTAGATGGTAGCGATAGGATTCAGGCAATTCTCTGGAATTTACAACCTTCCCTTTTGCATCTAGCAGACAGATTTTGATTTTACCGTTGCATATTGCCTTATGACTTCGAGTCTCAATGCACAAGTATTGCTCGTCACCCTCTTCTCTTATAGAGAAGATCAAAGTAAATTGGATGTCTTGTTCGGTAGTTGGATTGAGAAGGACCTCCCTTTTCTGACCCACCTGAAGACTGCTGAATTCTCTTAATTCCGAAACACATGAGCCTCGATACTCTCTTAAAACAGTGCGAGCAAAGGACAGTTCGTGCTTTGAGATCTCAGTTCCTGTTCTCCACATGCGGCAGCGAATTGTGAGCGCGTCTCTTGGCAAGAACTCTGATCCTTTCTTAAGGAAAACCTCTTCTCGAATAGCGAACTTAAAGCAATGACCTTTATAGAACTGTTGTTTTCTCAGTTTTTCAATTAAAGGCAACCCATCGATCCCGAGGATGGAAAGTTCAAATTTTATTTCGATGCTGTCTGGCCCGAATATACTTCTCCTAATTTCCAGTTGGATTAGCCTTGAATTTTCAGTACAGTATAACTGTAAACACCACCGAGTCTTGTCCATACCTTCCCCAGTGAAACTTGGACTAGATAGACAACGACATGCACACATATTTTCAATTGTCCAGATGTACGTGAAATGGGGAATATCGTGAATATCGCTTTCCGAGTCAGCCATGTCAGTCCTTCTAAATGCGAAATCAACTCTGAACGATGGATTTCTAGTAAAGTGTTACTCGTCGATGAACGTTATGAGTGACGCTCACTATACGAAATCTCGAAAGTCATATCATTTTAATTTATCGCACTGTGGTAAGATAATTCAAGGCTTCCTATCGAAAAATTATCACTGCACTTAGGCAAAGTGATAAGATTGCTTTACTTTTAGATTTCTATGGCACCTTCTTCTGTAAACACTTAAAAGATATTTTTATAATCGAACACCGTTTCTAATTATGAAAAATTTTATATGTCATAACGAAAAATTTGTAAACTTTTTTGTTTCTTGCTACTACAGAAAAAAGTTTCATACGAGTAAAATAAAGTATTTCCATTTATGCAAGAAAATCTGAATGCGAGCCTCGATGATCCGATGGTGCAAGTTGAAAGTTTTGAGAGTGGGGTGTCGTCTTCGTCATCTCACATACGTTTGAAATTACGAGGTCAATTTTGACATTGATCTCGTGTTCGTCTATTCCTAAACATACAAACAATCCTAATCCAAGACATTCCTGAACAAACAATTCTGATACGAGACAGCTTATTTCCGCTAAAAACGGGGATGTCTCAGCAGAAAAATTCTGCCTGTAGACTTATCACCACATTATACCCCCGAACTTGGAGACAGGACGGCTTCTTGTTGGTTGTGTAGGTATACGTGAACCTTTATTGAAAGAAAGGCTAAAAAAATACAAACTTATATAACTAAAGACAAATGGGTAACATTGAGTGTGAATCATAGATACCGAAACACACTAAAAATTTAAAAGGAAAGTTAATACAAACAATACATCATTGGTTAACAATTGCAGCCTCCCAACAGAACTTGAGACTGATGTTGCAATTGTTTACTAAATTATTGTTTACAAAGGGATTACGAGAACATATAACGAAGCTAAAATTTTAAAAAAATGTCCCTTTAGAAGAAACGACGTGTAAAAAGTAAAAAAAAAATATATTCATTTATTCTCGTTATATATCATGGAAGTTTGAGACCTTGTTTTTCTTGTTGAATGAGATATCCGAGGAGGAGTCGACGCCAGATGTATTATTTTGGTCATTTTGAGGTTTTATCAAGTCTTCATAAGTCTTCAAGTCTTTTAATTTAAGTATCTAGAGTTTGAGACCTGATTCCCCTAGAATCCATCATCCATGTGGATCTAGGGATGTCGTCTGTGATGAATATACCTGTTTCACCATCATATCATGAAGTTTGGGGTAATATAGCCCCGCAAATAACTAAATTTTTAAAGAAATCACATACACGTGATTTGGTTGGTGCATGGGTCAAAGACACACATTAGAGACCTAAGAGGTCAAGAGTTAGATATGAAAAAAAATGCTAATTTTTTAAGGAGACCAAATGTGCTAATTAATAATGTGTATGCAAGATAAGCTCTTGAATAATTCACAGATTGCGTGCTTTTACATGAATGGGGAAAAATAGTCAGAAAATTATGAATTTTTTAAAGACTCATATAAAAGATTCGTTGAATACGTGAGGTATCATTGTTTTAACAAGAATTTGATTTTTTTAAATACCGGAAAATAGTAATTTAACCATATTCAGAACATGTTCTCTTCTTTATTGTTGACTTCTTTATAGCCGCCTTTAGCAGCTGGTTCGCCAGGATTACGGCTTGCGAAGAATTTCAATAAAATCTTTTATGCGTACCTGGTCTTATATGGACCCTCTAAACAGTATTTTAAAATTTTGCTAAACAAGCAACTTGCACTATTTTAGAAGCCTTACATCCGTTCCGTTCATTATGCTACGGCCCTACCAATTCTCTCTATCTTCGCTCTCACTTAAAATGTGAGCTTTAATGTGAAACTTCAAATGATTAAACTTCAACTGATCCAATAACTTACTCGCTGAATCGAAACATTCTCCTAAAATATAAATGGCTAATAAGTGAAAATCATTCTGCATCGGAATATTTTGTAAGAAACCGAATATGTTTCTTAATTTTTGTAATATCTTAGAAAATTTTTGTTCACTGATTCAGCATTACAATAGGAAAGCAAAATTTTAAGCTTCAAGAAAGACTATTACTTTACAGAAGCGAGCAAATTAAAATTTGTGAAAACATTGTACGGTAACCGAATTGGTATCATTTAAAATATTGTGTTTTGAATTTTCGTATGGTGTATGAATACTTTTTGTGCAATAATATTTTCGGAAGTTATCGCGGAGAAAACGACAAAGGTTTGCTTAATTTTTAATTAATTGAAATTTTTTAAATATATTTCAAAGGTGCACATTCTCACCGTCTAAAACGTATTTTTGCCAAATTTGGTAGCTGTAGGTGCTAACGGTCTGTTCTGTAGAGCGCCAATATACAAACACACATTCTCGTTTATTATTAGCGTAGCTTCAATAACTTTTCTGGTGATATTGCCTACATTTTTGTAAATAGCAAACAGTGAGATTTTAACGTTTTGATGAGTGACATGAGATTTTAACGGAGATTTTAAAAGGGAAAAGAAATGAGGCATTTTATTGAAATCTGGCTATATCTGAGCACTTAAAACAGAGCGTTTCTCTGGAATATTTATCTCAAATGCAAATTTTAACGGACAAAAAACAATTTAGAACTATTTTTAGGCATACGTTTTTAAAGTTCTATGAAAATGAGGTTATATGGACTCAAAAAGAGAAAATATTTGATATTTCTCACCAAACTATAACCTTAAGAACATTAATTGTGCTTATAAACTAATTTTTATTAATTTTCAAATATTTTCTACGACCGTAGATCTTTTTCAAACCAACATTTTAATTTTATATACATATCTAATTAATAAATTTGCGGTTAAAGTACACCCTGGATGAGGTTTGTAGGACCCAAGCCATATTTTCCTTGATAAAAGCAACTGAAATAGGAAATATGCTCAACCAAAACCTAGGATCTGGAAACAAGACAATTAGATATATTTTAATTATAACAATGTTTATGTTTTCCTACATTAAATTTCAAATATATTAGCACTCTTTCTTAATATTTTCCTAACTAACTTAACGTGTAATAATAATGTATGAGAAATTTATTTTACATTCAACTGAAAACAATTCGTTTTCTATTATTATTTGTGAATTAGTTTTTCTTTTATATCGTACTGCTTGTAGCACAATATGTCTTTTTTCCAGGCCATTTGTAAGCCTTTATACAATCAACATGTCACCGCTATGCTTCTCTCAGATACACTTCTCCTTAACTTACAGCATTAAAAGTTAGTTTAATTCTTTCAGCTGCTCCCAGGAGACCTCTTGTGACTTCGTGAAATTTCCGGTATCTGATCTGCAAATATATTTAATATTTGGCACATGATTAGCTGCTAAGGCAGTTAATGAAAAAAATGACGAAAAGTAATGGCATCAGAGTGTTATTTTCAAGGCCAAATATTAAAATTAATAATTAGACATGAGGCAAAAGGTATTTGGTCCAACTGGATCCAAGTAACTCCATTTGTAGATTATCGGCATACTATGCATTGCTAATAAATTTCACTGTGTTAACTGATTCTCGCTTTCTTGCTAAAACTTTTGTTATTTTGTAAAGGACTGTCTATAAAATATAAGTTTTTCTTTAACTTCTGGGTAAGTTCATTATAAAAATAAATAGATAAAAACAATGACATTAAACGCAAAAACACAATTCAAAAGTACTGTAAACAGAAACTAGCACAGATGTAATTATCATAAGATACTCTGATTGCTAATATAATCAGTCTGATTACTATATATAGACTTTGCGTTTTGCATATCCAAACCGAACTGCATAGCAGCAAATCAGCAACGGTGGGAACAAAAGCAAAGCAGAAATGGTTATTGCTGCTATAAGTTTTCATATTGTGCTTTAATTGAGCACCGCCCGATAAACCAAAGCTCTCTTATGGCTGCAGCCCGATGGCAAGGAATGCAAATTTCAGTGCCAGCGTGAACGTGTTAAATTCTTCTTTTTAGTTGTTGTTTTGTTTTGATTCAGGTCCAAGTAACCCCAAGACTTCAGATAACCTCATTTAGAACTACTACTAGAAAATATACACGTTGCTCCACCTATGTGTTCCTACCTATGTTAATGTTTATAATGAAAAACAAACAACTATATGTTTGTATTCTTACCGTAATCCGAGATTCCTTTGCTCTGATTTTCATGATTTCAAAAGGAATTTCGAGATTTGTTGCATGTGTTTCTCTATGAAAAAGGACTTTCGTAATTTTTTCCTCGTTTGGGTGACTACTAGAGAAGTAATTACTTTTGAAGCAAAATTTGAATCGTACAGTAATTTACCAATAATATTTTTCAAAATTTTGATACAAATTTACTTTATAGCTGGGGATCCATTGCACTGGTTATTTTTTTTCCGTACACTTCAATAACAAACTCACTATGGCGTAATGTTAGACATATTTATTAGCATCCTGGTTGGAAATATACAAAAAGCCATGGAACCTAACAAAAAAATAGTATTTTTTCGAACAAAACCAATATAAATACAGAGAAAGAGAAAGACATCTTCTACTTTATTATTAGTAGAGATGCTAAATACGGCAAAACTAAATTAAAAACCAACTAGGTTTACTTTGTACTGCAAAATTGTATGATGCAAAGAAATCCTCTTTTTCAAGGCAACGGAAAGAAAGCTAGGTTTATTATCTTTCACATTTAAATACACTTGCCTTCAGAAATGTATTTTCTTCGCCAGAGGCAGATTTTTCAGTACAAGAATTTTCACCGAAAAGTTGGCTCAATGTTTCCTTCCTTCTGTGACCTGCTGAATGATTGTTTAAGAATGAAATGCGCTCGTCAGTATTGTTAAGAAACGAGAACAAAAATCGTGAAACCCCTGACCCTAAACAATGGCCTCTGTTCGAACAAATTTTATAATGGTGCGAAGTTACATCGAATGGTGCAAAGTAAACCAAGATTACGGTATTATTTAACCATGTTCGTTGAGAGAAGCAAGAAAAAACAAACAAATTGAATTTAATCAATGAACGAGTAGGCCATTAATTTTAAATGCAAAATATTAAGGCTATATAGAAGTGAAAGCATGATAATTTGGCTTATAAATTTGAATGTTAGAACATTCTAGTCATTCTGCAAAACAATGAAAATGAATGCGATAGCATTAATGTCCGCGGAAGTGTAAAGAAAAATCGTATATCAAGTTTCTAAAAGTAGCATATATAGTTTTTATGCAGTGAGCAATATAAATTTACAAAATGCATTAAATTATTTAATTTAACATACCATTACCACACTACACGAGGAATTGTTTAGTACGGACCTCGTCATTTTGGACCCCGATCATTTTACTAAAACAACATCTGAACTGGCATCTCTCATTCTTCCTCCAGTTCTCAAACTTCCCCGCCACATTAACGGGAAGATGCTTGACCACGACGTTATATTATTAACTTGCACCAGACCCCTAAGCGCAGTGAATTATCTGTGGACTCGGGTCTCGAACCAGTTACTCTCCGGTTGTTGCATCTAATATGCCAACACATGTAAAAGACTAAGCAGGTTCTCTGAATCTACCCAATTCTCCTTTGCATCTGATGTGATTGTCTCTCAATAATACAGCCCATCTTGGTAAAACGATACTTTATTAAAGCAAGCTAAAACATTATATAAAAGCAACGAGCAACATAACACAAAAACAAGAACGACAACTACTATTACTGTATAGCTGCGCTGCTACAGAACTGCATTACTGCAACAACCCCCACAATCCAGGCTCTTAAAGGAAGCTGTCAGAAGACTGCGCATGCTCCAGACTCCCCCTGCTATGGCGCAGGTTTTTGCATCCAACACCGGTTCTGAAGTGGTCCTTTCAGACTACCTTAACAATTTTTATTTTCCCTCATTAGCAATGAACCGAAACATCACCCATTCCATAATGCGACAAAACAAGGGAGCAATAGAGAATTAAAAAACAGGACTCTTCACTTAACTTTTCCATTCCATCCTACGGGAAGCGAATGAGGTTGGGGGTCTTGGAATAATCAGGATGTATCTGCCTTATCCCCAATATTTACATGAAGCATCATACCCTCCCCCACAAAAAACCTTTTTCGAGACGACGATATAGCAGAGCATGCTTCCCAGATCAAAAACTGTAGTCACATTTTTCCGTCCATTAGTGACGTAATGAGTAATCGTTCGATCGAACGAAGGAAATTATATATTCTCTCTCAAACGAATGTACTTAGTTTGGTTTAGTTATATTATTCGTTCGCGAAAATAGAAATTAATAATTCGTTAGCAAACAAATGGTATTACAAATTCGTTCAATTGAACGAAAACAGTCAGTTAATTATATTACGTAGCTTAAAAAGCAACATCGCCTTTCTCAATTTTTTGAAATTTCGAAGAGGAAGAAAAAATTAAATTTTTTCCAACCAATGACGAATATTTCTGAATTTTTTTTTTTTTGCTTGTTAAGCGGCGATAAATACCCCGTTTTGAAGCAACACGAGGGCTATTTTGGGACGAAACTCTTAATTTTGAACCTCGGTCAGATGAAGAGGACGACACCTGATCTGGCACCCCCTGTCTCCAAACTTTCGCACCACACCAGAGGCAGCATGTTTGACCCCCTACGTATGATTTAACGTGCAAAAGGCCCAATATACGACGGATGTTCAGTGGAATCGGATTTAGAACCCTCCGCCTCCGAGGCCGACACCTTACCACTAAACCACCGCGAATCAAACGAATGAAATTAATAATTCGTTCAATCGAACGATAAACGTTCGTAACGAATTGAAACTAAGGTTTCAAAGTGCTGAAAGAACACGTTTGATGGGGATCTTTCAACTGAACTGGTTGGTTTTCACCAGTGGCGTAGCTAGGGTAAGTGGCACCCCCCCATTCATAATATGACCCCCCCGCTTGTTGTCATCAGTGACTTAGCTGGTCTAAAATGCTCTCGACGTTTGGTATGTTTTCGCCTCATCATCGTGAAAAAGTGACAAAAACGCATTACTGTTTTCTCAGCATGGACAGTGGCGTAGTGAGAGTAAGTGGCGACCGGTAAATAATACGATTTCTTTTATGGCACTCGTCATCAGTGGCCTAACAAGCGTAAATGGCGTCAAGGGTGTGCTATTATTTTTACGCCCTCTCATCATATTTTGCTTTCAAAATGGCATAAACGCGGTAAGGTTTCGACTCGACGGCGCCCCATAAAACTGGCGTCCGGGGCATCTATAACCCTTTGTCCCCCCATCCCGGCCACTACGCCACTGGTTTTCGTGTCTCTACTGGTGTGTACTGTGTTCTAAATGTTTTTACAACAAATGTTTATCTATATATATACATATAAAACATTTTTTTCATTATGTATGCATGTACGTATGGTCGCTTTTTTCAGTATGAATGTATTTCCTTTTTTTCATTTTGCATGTAGAAATACGGGTTGCAGGGGAATAATCCCAAACCAGCCTACAGATAAAAATGCTTCATCTAAGGAACACTCTAGGGGAAAATGCACCAAAGATAAAGGAGGAGAAACGGTAGTTAAAAACTAAATTATTTATTAATAAAACTATGAAATAAGAAAAGTATTTATACAGGTGATTATTTACAGATAAATCACGGGGGATTTAGGGTTTGTTGCTTAATTAAGTTGCATATAAACTTACACCTCATTAAAAGGTTTAGTTTTAGCCATTACCCATCGCCGCTGTGCTAACAGGGAAAAGACCGCCATAGCTCGTTATGCTCACATCTACCGCATGTCCGTTCTGTTTGATTTCAAAAGACATCTTCTGAGGATTCAAACATTACCCTGGGTTTTTTAACGGAGAGCTTATACCTACGCATCACGTGATTAGCACGAAGAGACAGCGCGATCGTTATCTCTCGATATCTTTCCGCTGACACAACAATATTCAAATGAGCTTGTACGGAAAGTGAGAAAATATTATTAGGAAGGAATTAAACTTCAGCTTTTAAGCTAGACTGGGAAAATACAATTCCTCATGTGCGTACGTTTTTTTCAGTATGTATGTTCGTTTTTCTTTCAGTATGCATGTTTGCTAGGGTTTTTTCCTACTTTATGTACACCCATATCGTTTGACTTACCGGGCCAAATTTGGCACAGTGATGGAATAGCACAGGAGGGAGCTAGCTCTGTAAAAACTATTTTAAAATTCGAATTTTTATTTATTTAATTTTTAGTTGTAAATTCGGGCGTTTTTGTCTATTTTTGCTTATTTGCTTTTTTCTCCATTATTATTCACAAACGCGCGAGAAGAAAAGTTATGCTACTGGTGTTTTAAGTTATGAGTTCTTCAATTTTATTTTTTATTTATTTCTCGTTTCAGCCGTTTTAAAGGATGTTGGTTGGAATAAAAAGTTTTCTTTTTTCATTTGCAAACGATTCGCGCAAGAAGTGACGAAATATTTTGCTTCCGTGTTTTAATTTCTAAACATCGGAAAAAATTCGTTTTCTTGCATTTCGCGCTCTCTTTCTCTTTTCTTGTTTTTGCCTTTTGATGTTTTATTTTGCAATATATATATTTTTAACATTTTGTTCGTTCTAAAATGTTTTTTAAGTTTATATTTTTAATCACTAATATCGGAAATGTCTCGCCATTACCAATATGACTGAAGTGTTTTATTGGAGCCAAAAATGAAACCATTTTAACGGCCGAGATCCTGAAACGGAGGAAAAATAAAAGTAATTTCGCATACCTCATTTCCAATGACCTCAAGGAACATTCGTGTAACTCGAAGAAAGTCGGAAGACGCGTTTTCTTGTCACAGAGACAGACGTAGTGCCGAACGGTCGAGTTAAAACAGGTTTAATTTAGTTGTATTACCTCCGGCGCCGAGGCTGACAGCAGTAGGCCGCAGCGGCCTCTTAAAGGAACTCGCTTCGCTCGATCAAGAATGCCGCTAGAACCACAGTTCCACTTTTATTTGAACACGTCTTATGTGTAAAAAGTTTTATGCTCTAACTAATTTAAGTAAAATGAATTAGATATGCTTCACATTTTTAATAAAAAGCCAATACGATTTAGATTAGAATAATTATGTTAACGGCAATGTATGAAATCCGGCATTCCATAGAATGCCGAAAACTGACCGGCAATGTATGAAATCCGGCATTCCATAGAATGCCGAAAACTGACCGGCAATGTATGAAACTATTAACATTTCGCACATTTCTAGGCATTCTAAAGAATTCTAAAAAAAGCTCAAAGTATGAAATAAATCATCGATTCGTTTTTTTAAGAAATAAAATTAAGTGCAATTCAAAATAAAATATTTTCTTTATTGATGCAACAAGTAGGTTAATATTTCATTTTGGTTTGTTATAAGAAAGGCATAAATTTTGTTCTGTACGACTTTCATTTTTCTTTACGTATTTTGAGTAAAAGTGTTTTAATGATACTCTTTCATTATTTTTTCAAAATAACATTCGTGTTTTTAAAGTATGCACTTTTTTTAAATAATGGTCTTATTATGACCTTCTTTTCCTACTTTGCCTAAATAGCATTTGTCATTCTAAAGCATGCCTAGGTATTATATACAATGCCTAGGGACAGTATGTAATAATTCTCTATTTCATACTTTGCCCAAACACTCCAGGCATTCTATAAAATGCCTAGGTATTCTACAGAATACCGGCGTTTCATACATTGCCTGTAACAATTATAAAAATTCTGAAAAGCATGAATGATTTTAATGAGAATAGAAAATGATATTAAATTTCAGAGCAAATAAAAAAACTTACTGGAAGGATAATGCAGAAACTGGAATCATATTACCAAACAAAATTTGTTTTTAAAAATAAACAATCATTTTAAGCAGTAAAAGAATTGTTCTTCATTAATTAAATTAATTAAGAATTTAATTGTTAGTTATTGTTAATTGTTCTTCTTGTGAACAGCAAATGCAAAATGGGCAATGGATTCCAAATTAACCCTTAAAAGCCCGACTTTTCAAAAATTGATTTAAAAATGTTTTTTGAATTTCTTTTCCTGAATAAAACATGGGAAAAATACTTTAAAAAATCCTATTTTGTTTTAAGTATGTTTTATTGCTAAAACACAGTTTGTAACCAACTGACAACACTGGGCTTTATTTCATAAAAAAACATTTCCTCCATAAAATTCTATAATATTAAGCACAGATTAATTTTAATAACTAATAATACGGATTAGGAATTTCCTTCAACATAGTAGAATAAAATACGGTATGGTAAATACGGCTGAAGCGTACAAAAAAAAAGCTAAAAAGATGCAGTCTCAAGTGAAAGATTTATTTTTTTTTTTCAGCACTCATATATGTTGTAAATTTATTTAATAACATTTTCAGTGCGTATTGCATTGGCAAAAACTGATATTTAGGCTTCAGTCTTATTCTCAAGATTTTAGAAGACAAAATTGGGTATGTTGCTTAAAGGCAACCCTTGGGCCTTTAAGAGTTAAAATGGGCGAGGCGAACTTTGCATGTATCGAGTGGGAATGAATTGACTCCATTAATTAAAAGCAAACGACAGCTTAAAAGAAACAAAAGACGTTTCAGAACACAATGCTTATACAGGAAATATACAAATTAAACTATTCAGAAAATTTCGTAATAAATCTTAGGATGAAGTTTTAAATGATAACCGTAACTTAAAATCATGTAATCCCAAATTAAAAATATTAATATCTTTTCATGGGTTTCATTTAAATTTAAGGAATACATATCTCCCAAATCATTAAAAAATGAAGAATTTTGTTATCTTTTATAAAGAGAAATGAAGATGTTTCAAAAGTTATTTTTGATTATTTTTTTCCATTTCCTTACACTTTAATGGGCAAAATACAACAATCATATTCATGACTCATATCATTGTGGATAAAAGGTGAGTTTTATTATGTTTCCAGAACATGATGACAGAATCTCAATGTACTGAGTAAACATTAATTAACTTTAAAAAGCTTTCTTTTAATGATCGCACTTTTTTCTATACCTTCGACTTTTCACTTGTCAAGAAGAAATAAGTTGTTATAATGTATAACTTAATGAGTATTTTGTGCATTTTTTTCCTTTGGAAATGAAAGAGCCGGTTCGATTATTGTGACGTAAGAGGGTTTTTTGCGCATGCTCAAAGCACAATGCACGCCGGGAGCTCTATCGGAAAAGCATCAAACAGTTTATAATTTGCAAAAAGAGACTCAAAGGTTTTAAAATAGGTTCTTGTTATGCGTCATAAATTTGTTTATTGGCTTTTCTCTTTCTAAAAAATACTGAAATCTGCCTAATTTTGGGCAATTGAACTGTTAATTTATACTTTTCATTTTCTCATTTAAATCATTTTTCAACATCGACTTTTTTTCATTGTGATTTGAAACAATAATCGTTACAAAAAATTTTTAACTGAGGATGTTACGAAAACATTTTTGGACATTCAGCGATGAAATGTCTGAGGAATGGAAAATCGTATCACTCGTGCTTCATATTTGTGGCATACATTCTAAAAGAGACCGGAATCCAAAAGTCTGTGTTGAAAGATTATTGCGGGCGTTACTAAAAATCTACAAAGCTCTTTGGTATCTGATGATATTTCAAACTTTTCTATCTACATTGTACTCGTTAACTTGCAAGAAAAAATTTGTCATTCTGCATTCATCTGTACAAACATTTCTGATTTCCTTGTGGCTAATTACTTCGCATAAAAGGGAACTCATACAAAAATGTGCGGTAAAAGTTACTGACGCTGCAATACAATACAATATGAATCATTTTTCACGTAAAACAATCCTTCTATTGAGTGTGCTAAGTGTGGTCACAAGCATCAATGTTATTTTTAATATTATTAGATCATTAACAGTTAAGGAAGTTTATAATTTCATCGAAGGAAAGAGTATATTCGTCTTAAACGTACAATCTGAGATTTCCTCACCGGTTTCTGTTGCTTTTACTATTTGCATTCGATTATATATTATAACTTATACCGTTTGTTATTATGCTTTTCCATCATTGGTAGCTGTTATATGTTACCTTTTTCTAATTCAAATGCATTATTTATTGAATTATTACCTAAAAGCTTTAGAGAAAACGATGGAGACGTACATCACGACAAATGAAATTGATATCTTTCTATCCAATTTAAATCGTCAATTTCGACTTGTGACGAATATAAATGCTCTTTTATCGCCAATTATTTTTGCCCTCATTGGTTTTTGGTTGACTTGTGTCTTCTATAACTTGACAAAATTAATACACGAAACTCCTTTTCAAGACTATTACAGCACATTTTCAACGTTTTTCGATATATTGAACTATTCTTTTCAGTTTCTCATTTTGGTTTTATTATCCTCTGAGGTACCACTGACCATCCAGAAAATGAAAGGCCTTGTTCTGAAAAATCCGGGAGAGCAGTTTTGTGTACAGGCAAGTCCTCGCAGATCTCAAGTCATCGACGTAAATTTGCTGATTCTGAAGCTAGAGCACTTTAAAGAAGAAGCGACAGTTACAGTAATAGGCGTCATGAAAATAGATAAAAGCATTCTTTTTCTTAGCCTCGGTGTCGTCGCCACTTATGAACTGCTTTTAGTTCAGCTGCTTGAAATGTAACTGCTATTTTTATTCATAAAATTTGCATTTTTCGATGCAGTTAAATAATGCCTTAGTTTCTAATTATTTTGTCGTTATCGACTCAGGACCGCCGAACCGGGTCCCGGGGCAAAATACTAGTTTGCTGGCCCCACGCACACCTGGGCGGGACCCCACTCATTGAAACAAATACCTACCAACGGTAAATAAACAAGACTCAATGAACGTACTCAAGAGAAAAACTCAACGATCTTGCGACAGTGGCACTCAGTGGTGTATAGATTTTCTGATTTCCCGCCCTTTTCTCCTTCCCGGTAATTTCCGGGAAATCCCGGGAACAAAACAGTAATTCCTGGGATTTTCCCGGAAATACATCAAAATTTGAAAAAATCTAAAATTAGTTATTTTTAATTAATATCAATTATAATTACACAAAATAAAAATATTCATAAATTCTAAAAATTATACTCTTTTATACATTGAGCTATAAAATATATTAATTATTCATTTTTTAAGTATGATTTAAGAAAACATAAGCAATCTATGCTATTATCACTCAGCCTAGTTCTTAGTTTTGTTATGAGCAACCCTTCAGCAAAAAATGCCATCTCAGATTCAACCTGATGTTGGAGGAATTGTTTTCAAACCCATATCCAGTTTTATAATATTTGATGATCGATTTTCTGTTGAATCAAATAACTGCAATTATTGCTTCACTATCTTTCTCAAGCTGGAACCCTTCCTAGTTGAACAACGTAGGATCTTTGTCTTTGAGTTTT
Source organism: Araneus ventricosus (assembly GCA_013235015.1). NCBI lineage: Eukaryota > Metazoa > Arthropoda > Arachnida > Araneae > Araneidae > Araneus > Araneus ventricosus. Next base: position 106,010 of record BGPR01003725.1, read on the forward strand.
GAGTGGATCGCTTTTTCTAATTTTTTGTACAACGATTAAGATTTATTTTGCAAAGTTTGCGTGCTCTCTTCTTCTGAGTGCGAAGAGTTAGATATTGATTCGTCTTCCTCGCAAAAAAGCCTTATCATAATTATTTTAGCTTGTTGAATAAAATAATTTTTATTTGGTAAACGTGAAAGATCAACAGTAACTGCAGCAGAATCGTACTTTCTCAGAAAAATTTAGATAGTGCATTAATCCAACTAAACTAACATTACGCCTCTCGCTAATACTTTCGACCAGAGAACATTTCATATTCTTAGAAAATTCCGAGTTTTATTGGTTCAACTCTCCAATAATGTAAGCAAATACTCCTTCGGCAGTTAGCAAGGGCGGATCCAGGGGGCACTATGGGGACTCAAGCCCCCCCCCTTCGGGTCTTAAATCAGAGACTGCCGAGAATGATATATTTTGAATTTTTTATCTTTTCTTATCTAGACTTTTCAGAAAAGTTACTGTAGTATCGTAACAAGTCAGACACAAGTGCGTATTTACAAAGAGACAGACAAAATGGCGGAAAATTGATGTATTCTTATTTATTTTTTTTTTCGTTGTTTTTTTCAGCTGGGCGGCTAGCGATAATTCAATGAGCAAGAGATTTGTTGCAGGGCTTTTGGGAGCAATCACTGATTTATCCTTGTATTTACGTTGCATTTTTAAAAATTTTTTAGCGTTGTTACCCTTAATGCTTTTAATCCCTTCCCGCTACCACGTGACAATTTATTACTTTTATTAATTTAAATATTTATTATATTTTGGATTAGACAACGCTTATTTTATATTTATTATTAACGAGTTGTTTTAAGGAGGTATACCTCCTTAAAACAACGGTATCCTTCATTTTTTTTTCTTATTTGTATCTCGTAAAGAAAATAAGTGTCGGAACGCCGATCGGGTGCGTTCCGATTCCACTACACCCCTGCTGTGGTGACTTAATCAGACAACGTGAGTCTTTCCTCCGGTTGCCCGGTCACGTCACGTGTTGTTACAAAAATCTGACTACCAGCCACCAACTGGGATTTAGATTAATACAACGACAATATTGATTTTTATATTCAGAGAAAATAAATGTAAAAATATAGTTCACCTCATACTGGGACCCATTTTCCATGGATATAAAAAAAACTGTCTTGAAAATAAGAAAAATATATTTTTCCTTACTCTGGGCCGTCTCCCCCCCCCCCCCCGACCTTGGACAAGGAATTTTTCCAGGGGAGGGGGCGGTACAAGGAATTTTTCCCATCCTGGCCTCCCCCTCTCTCGTATGGCCTGTATCCACTGATAACAAAAACAATTCCGTAATTCCATTGGCATATTCTGAAATCTCTCCAGCCCAAATTATTATTTTTTACGATGAAAATTAAATGTTGAAAAAAACAATTTAGAAATATTTACAGTCTAAAGTCATTCATTTTATCCATATTAATTAGTTAAAAATATCCATTCATTATACATTTGTATCCAGATCATGATACCATCTAAGAACATGTAAGTACAATATGAGTGCAAGTGATGACATCTGTTGAGAATTAAACGAAGATTACTTCGGAAAGGTTTAATATCAGAAGTCTTTATCTACTTAATCCATAAGAGTGGTTTCGAAGTCAGGGAAGCACACGTTCTTACAGATCAGAAATCATTCATATAAGCTTTTTAAAAAACAATTTTAAGAAGCTTGAACCATTTTCATATCCAAGATTTTTTTGTGGGGGGTGGGGGGGACTTAAAAAAACGATAATTACTGTAATAGGAATCGTGAAATCAGATAGAAGTTTTCTTCTTATTCTTGATATCGTGTCTAATTATGGATTTCTTTTAATTCAGGTGCTAGAAAGGTAATTACAAGGTGCGTTCGAAAAGTTCGATGAATGGTCTCATAAAATAAAGGAAACAAAATACCTTTACTGGCATTCAAAGTAATCACCATTAGCTACAATACACTTTTGCCATCGGTTGTACAGCTGCTGGAAACTGTCAGCAAACGCTTCTTTCGGTATCGCTCGAAGCACCGTTGTCACACGTTGCTGGATCTGCGCAATGTTGGAAAAGCGTAGACATTTTTCTTACGCTTTTGGAAATGTTCGTGAATAATATTGCTCACACTGTCTAGGCTTATCGTCAATTCTTCTGCTATCATTCTCAAAGACAGCCGTCGATCATCCGCAAGCATCCGTCGCACTCGTTCGATGTTGTCTGGAGTTGTGCTTGTTGGTGATCGACCCGAACGCGGCTCATCTTTGACATCTTCCTTTCCGTCCTAAAGCGTTTAAACCACACAAAAACATACTTTTTACTCACTGCGTACACTTTCACTAACATTTCGTGTGTCTCCGTCGCCGTTTTGCCTAATTTGAAGCAAAACTTGATGTTCACGTCAGTGGCGGATTTTGACGATATGAGGTCACAGGCGCAAAATTATTTTGAGGCCCCCCTCCCAAGAAAACTTTATTGATGATAAAAATGCAATGTAAAATAACTTATTTATGCTTTTAATTTTTGGTCTTCGTTATCCAATTTGAAT
>BGPR01003725.1:108594-129126 GCA_013235015.1 Araneus ventricosus
AAACTTCGTTCAGTTACATTATTGCTGGATGGAAAGTTCGTTTATTTCGATGCTGTCTGGCCGAATATACTTCTCCTAATTTCCAGTTGGATTTAGCCTTGAATTTTTCAGTACAGTACAACTGCTTAAACACCACCGAGTCTTGTCCATACCTTCCCCAGGCAGAGCTTGGACTAGATGAACAACGACATGCACACATATTTTTCAATTGGCCAGATGTACGCATTGAAGTAATGGGGAATATCGTAGATATCCTTTCCGAGTCAGCCATGTCAGTCCTTCTAAATGCAGAAATCAACTCTGAACGATGGATTTCTAATGATAGATGTTACTCGTCGGTAGACGTTATGAGTGACTCACTACTCTGAAAATCTCAGTCATATCATTTAATTTATCGCACTGGTAAGATAATTCCAAGGAGCTTCCTATCGAAAAAATTATCACTGCACTTAGGCAAAGTGATAAGATTGCACTTTACTTTTAGGTTTCTATGGCACCTTCTTCTGTAAACACTTAAAGATATTTTATAATCGAACACCGTTTCTAATTATGAAAAATTTTATATGTCACTAACGAAAATTTGTAGGCTTTTTTGTTTCACCTTTATACTACAGAGAAAAAGTTTCATACAGTAAAATAAAGTATTTCCATTTATGCAAGAAAATCTGAATACGAGCCTGGAAATGATCGATGTGGTGCAAGTTGAAGTTTTGAGAGTGGGAGGTGTCTTATCGTCATCTCACATACGTTTTGAGAGAATACGAGGTCAATTTTGACATTTGATCTCGTGTTCGTCTATTCCTAAACACTACAAACAATCTAATCCAAGACATTTCCTGAACAAACAATTCTGACACGAGACAAGCTTATTTCGCTAAAAGCAGGGGGGGATGTCTCCTTTGAAGAAAAATTCTGCTGCAACAGACTTATCACCACATTATACCCCGAACTTGGAGACACAGGACGGCTTCTTATTTGATTTGTGTGGGTATACGTGAACCTTTATTGAAGAAAGTAAAAATGCAAACTTATATAACTAAAGACAAATGGGTAACATTGAGAGTGTGAATCATAGATGCAAGAAACACACTAAAATTTAAAGGAAAGTTAATACAAACAATACATCATTGGTTAACAATTGCAGCCTCCCAACAGAACTTGAGACTGATGTTTGGTGTTTGCAAATTGTGTTTACAAAGGGATTACGAGAACATATAACGAAGCTAAAATTTTTAAAAATGTCCTTTAGAGAAACGACGTGTAAAAAGTAAAAAAAAAATATATTCATTTATTCTCGTTATATATCATGGAAGTTTGAGACCTTGTTTTCTTGTTGAATGAGATATCCGAGGAGGAGTCGACATAGATGTATTATTTTGGTCATTTTGAGGGTTTTATCAAGTCTTCATAAGTCTTCAAGTCTTTTAATTTAAGTATCTAAGTTTGGGGAACTGATTCCCCTAGAATCCATCATCCATGTGGATCTAGGGATGTCGTCATGATAGATATACCTGTTTCACCAGCCATATCATGAAGTTTGGGGGTAATAGCCCCACAAATATTCTAAATTTTTTAAAGAAATCACATACACGTGATTTGGATTTGGTGCTCAAGGTCAAAGACACACATTAGAGATTTCAAGAGGTCCAAAGTTGAATGAAAAAAATGCTGAATTTTTTTTAAAGGAGACCAAATATGCTAATTAATAATGTGTACTTACCCAAGATAAGCTCTTGAATAATTCTGAATTGCGTGCTTTTTTTACATGAATGGGGAAAAATAGTCAGAGAAAATTATGAATTTTTTTAAGACTCACTCAAAAGATTCGTTGAATACGTGAGAACATCATTGTTTTAACAAGATTTGATTTTTTTAAATACCGGAAAATAGTAATTTAACCATATTTAAGACATGTTCTCTTCTTTATTGTTGACTTCTTTATGGCCATATTTAGCAGCTATTCATGGGATTACGACGCGAAGAATTTCAATAAAATCTTTTATGCGTACCTGGTCTTATATGAACCTCTAAACCAGGTATTTAATTTTTGCTAAACAAGCAACTTGCACTATTTTAAACCCCATCCGTTCCGTTCATTATGCTACGGCCTACAATTCTCTCTATCTTCGCTCTCACTTAAAATGTGAGCTTCAATGTGAAACCAAATGATTAAACTTCAACTGATCCAATAACTTACTCGCTGAATCAAGAAACATTCTCCTAAATATAAATGGCTAATAGATGAAAATCATTCATCAGATAATATTTGTAAGAGCGAATATGTTTCTTAATTTTATAATATAGAAAATTTTTTGTTCACTGATTCAGCATTACAATGAGCTAAAATTTTAGCTTCAAGAGCTATACTTTACAAACGACAGGTAAAATTTATTGAAAACATTGTACGTACTTCAGGTGTTATCATTTAAATCAATATGTGTTTTGAATTTTCGTGGGTAACCATGATCCTTTTGTGCATGTCTTTCGGAGTTATCGCGGAGAAGCTGATGCGGGTTTGTAATTTTAATTAAATTGAGAATTTTTCATCATTTCAAGGTACATTCCTCACCAAATAAAACGTATTTTGCATGATTTGAGGTATTTCTTGGTCTATTCATGAAGGGCATAATATACAAACACATTCTCGTTTATTATTAACGTAACTATTATTTTCGATGCCACTACATTTTTAGCAAATAGCAAACAGTGAAGTTACCCAACGTTTTGATGGGTAGGATTTTTAACAGGGATTTTAAAGGGAAAGAAATGAAGCATTTAGTGAAGGCTGGCTATATCGAGCCTTAAACAGAGCGTTCTCTGGAATATTTATCAAATACAGGTACAACGGACAAAACAATTTAAGTTATTTTTAGGCATACGTTTTTAAGTTCTGAAAATGAGGGTTATATGGACAAAAGAAATGTTGATATTTCTCACCAAACTATAACTATTAAGAACACATTAATTGTGTATAAACTAATTTTTTATTAATTTTCAAATGCTTTCTACGACCTTAGATCTTTTCAGAAACCAACATTTAATTTTATATACATATCTAATTAATAAATTTACAGTTAAGTACACCCTGGACTGAGGTTGTAGGACCAAGCCATAACCTGTGATAAAGCAACTGAAATAGGAAATATGCTCCAGCCAAAACCTAGGATCTGGAAACAAGACAATTAGATATATTTTAATTATAACAATGTATGTTTCCACCATTAAATTTCAAATATTAGCACTCTTTCTTAATATTTTCTAACTAATAACGATGTAATAATAATGTATGAAATTTGTACACATTCAACTGAAAACAATTCGTTTTCTATTATTATTTAATGAATTAGTTTTCTTTTGCTCATCGTACTGCTTGTAGCACAATGTCTTTTTTTTTTTTCGGAACCATTTTGTAAACCTTTATACAATCAACATGTCACCCTTGCTTCTCAGATACATACTCCCTTAACTTACAGCATTAAAGAACTGGTTTAATTCTTTCAGCTGCTCCCAGGAGACCTCTTGTGACTGTGCTGAAATTTCCGGTATCTGATCTGCAAATATATTTAATATTTGGCACATGATTAGCTGCTAAGGCAGTTAATGAAAAAATGACGAAAAGTAATGGCATCAGAGTGTTATTTTCAAGGCCAAATATTAAAATTAATAATTAGACATGAGGCAAAAGGTATTTGAACCAACTGGATCAAGTAACTCATTTGTAGATTATCGGCATACTATGCATTGCTAATAAATTTCCACTGTGTTAACTTGATTCTCCTTTCTTGCTAAAACTTTGTTATTTTGTAAGGACTGTCTATAAAATATAAGTTTTCTTTAACTTCTGGTAGTTTCATTATAAAAATAAATAGATAAAAGTAATGATAAACGCAAAACACAATTCAAAAAATTACTGTAAACAGAAACTAACACAGATGTAATTATCATAAGATACTCTGATTGTAATATAATCAGTCTGATTACTATATATAGACTTTGCGTTTTGCATATCCAAACCGAACTGCATAGCAGCAAATCCAACAACGGTGGGAACAAAAGCAAAGCAGAAATGGAGGTTATTGCTGCTATAAGTTTTCATATTGTGCTTTAATTGAGCACCGCCCGATAAACAAAAGCTCTCTTATGGCTGCAGCTGATGGCAGATGCAAATTCCAGTGCCAGCGTGAACGTCTTAAATTCTTCTTTTTTTAGTTGTTGTTTGTTTTGATTCAGGTCAAGTAACCCCCAAGACTGAATAACCTCATTTAGAACTACTACTAGAAAATATACCACGTTGCTCCCACCTACTGTGTTCCTACACATGTTAATGTTTTATAATGAAAACAAACAACTATATGTTTGTGTATTCTTACCGTAATCCAGATTCTTTGCTCTGATTTTCATGATTTCAAAAGGAATTTCGAGATTTGTTACATGTGTTTCTCTATGAAAAGGACTTTCGTAATTTTTTCCTCGTTTGGGTGACTACTAAATTACTTTTGAAGCAAAATTTAGAATCGTACAGTAATTTACCAATAATATTTTCAAAATTTTGATACAAATTTACTTTATAGCTGGGGATCCATTGCATGGTTATTTTTTTTCCGTACTTCAACTAACCACAAACTCACTATGGCAATATTGGTATATTTATTAGCATCCTGGTGGAAATATACAAAAACCGTAAGAACCTAACAAAAAAATAGTATTTTTTCGAACAAAATAATATAAATACAGAGAAAGAAAGACATCATACTACTTTATTATTAGTAGAGATGCTAAATACAACAAGCAAATTAAAAATCAACTAGGTTTACTTTGTACTGCAAAATTGTATGATGCAAAGAAATCCTCTTTTTTTTCAGAACAACGGAAGAAAACTAGGTTTTATTATCTTTTACATTTAAAATACCTTGCCTTCAAATGTATTTTCTTCACTTCAGGGCAGATTTTTCAGTACAAGAATTTTCACCCGAAAGTTGGCTCCAATGTTTCCTTCTGTGACCTGCTGAATGATTGTTTGCAGAATGAAATACGCTCCGTCAGTATTGTTAAGAACGAGAACAAAATCCGTGAGACCCTGACCTAAACAATAATGGCCTCTGTTCGAACAAATTTTATAATGGTTGGGAGGTACATCCCAGGAGAATAAGTACCAAAGTGAAACCAAGATTACAGTATTATTTAACCATGTTCGTTTAGGAAAGCAAGAAAAAACAAACAAATTGAATTTAATCAATGAGCAGTAGGTCCATTAATTTTAAATGCAAAAATATTAAGGCTATATAGAAATGTGAAGAAAGCATGATAATTTGGCTTATAAATTTGAATGTTAGAACATTCTAAGTCATTCTGCAAAACAATGAAAATGAATGCGATAGCATTAATGTCCTGGAAGTGTAAAGAAAAATCGTATATCAAGTTTCTAAAGTAGCATATATAGTTTTTTTATGCAGTGAGCAATATAAATTTAAAATGCATTAAATTATTTAATTTAACATACCATTACCACACTACGAGGAATTGTTTAGTACGGACCTCGTCATTTTGGACCCCGATCATTTTACTAAAACAACATCTGAGCTGGCATCTCTCATTTCTTCCTCCAGTTCTCAAACTTCCCCGCCACATTAACGGGAGATGCTTGACCACGACGTTATATTATTAACTTGCACCAGACCCTAAGCGCAGTGATTATCTGTGGACTCGGGTCTCGAACAGTTACTCTCGGTTGTTGCATCTAATATGCCAACACATGTAAAGACTAAGCAGGTTCTCTGAATCTACCCAATTCTCCTGCATCTGATGTGATTGTCTCTCAATAAACAGCCCATCTTGGTAAAACGATACTTTATTAAAAACAGCTAAACATTATGTAAAGCAACGGGCAACATAACACAAAACAAGAACGCAAGCTACTATTACTGTATGCTGCGCTGCTTTCTGGAACTGCATTACTGCAACAGCCCCCACAATCCAGGCTCTTAAAAGGCTGTCAGAAGACTGCGCGTACTCAGACTCCCCCCCCTATGGCGCAGGTTTTTTGCATCCAACACCGGTTCTGAATTTGGTCCTTCAGACCCTACCTTAACAATTTTATTTTCCCTCATTGGCAAATGAACCGAAACATCACCCATTTCCATAATGCGACAAAACAAGGGGCAATAGAGAATTAAAAACAGGACTCTTCATAACTTTTCCATTCCATCCTACGGGAACCGAATGAGGTTGGGGTCTTGAATAATCAGGATGTATCTTGCCTTATCCCAATATTTACATGACATCATACCCTCCCCCACAAAAACCTTTTTCGAGACGACGATATAACCCAGAGCATGCTTCCCAGATCAAAACTGTAGTCACATTTTTCCGTCCATTAGTGACGTAATGAGTAATCGTTCGATCGAACGAAGGAAATTATATATCTCTCTCAAACCGAATGTACTTAGTTTGGTTTAGTTATATTATTCGTTCGCGAAAATGAAATTAATAATTCGTTAGCAAACAAATGGTATTACAAATTGTTCAATTGAACAGAAACAGTCAGTTAATTATATTACGTAGCAAAAGCAACATCGCCTTTCTCAATTTTTGAATTTCGAAGAGGAAGAAAAAATTAAATTTTTCAACCAATGACGAATATTTCTGAATTTTTTTTTTTTTTTTGCTTGTTAAGCGGCGATAAATACCCGTTTTGGAAGCAGCACGAGGGCTATTTTGGGACCAGAAACTCTTACGGAACCTCGGTCAGATGAAGAGGACGACACCTGATCTAGCACCTGACTCCAAACTTTCGCACCACACAGAGGCAGCATGTTTGACTTCACGTATGATTTAACGTGCAAAGGCCCAATATACGACGGATGTTCAGTGGAATCGGTTGAAATCCCCTCCGAGGCGACACCTTACCACTAAACCACCGCGAATCAAACGAATGAGAATTAATAATTCGTTCAATCGAACGATAAACGTTCGTAACGTGAAACTAAGGTTTCAAGTGCTGAAAGAACACGTTTGATGGGGATCTTTCAACTGAACTGGTTGGTTTCACCAGTGGCGTAGCTAGATGATGGCGCTTCATTCATAAATATAATCCCGCCCCCCCTGCTTTCGTCATCAGTGACTTAGCTTGTCTAAATGCTCCTCGACGTTTGGTATGTTTTTCGCCTCATCACAAAAACGCGACACTGTTTTCTCAGCATGGACAGTGGCGTGGTGAAAGGTAAGTGGCGCCCAGTAATAATACGATTTCTTTTATGGCACTCGTCATCAGTGGCCTAACAAGCGTAAACAGGCATAAGGGTGTGCTTACTATTATTTTTACGCCCTCTCATCATATTTTGCTTTCAAAATGGCATAAACCCGGTAGGTTTCGACTCGACGGCGCCCCATAAAACTCCGGGCATCTATAAACCCTTTGTCCCCCATCCCGACTACGCCACTGGTTTTCGTGTCTCTACTGGGTGTTGCTCTGTGTTCTAAATGTTTTTACAACAAATGTTTATCTATATATATACATATAAACATTTTTTTCATTATATTAATGCATGTACGTTGATCGCTTTTTCAGTATGAATGTTCCTTTTTTCATTTTGCATGTAGAAATACAGGGTTGCGAGATAATCCCAAACCAGCCTACAGATAAAATATCATCTAAGGAACACTCTAGGGAAAATGCACCAAAGATAAAGGAGGAAAAACAGTGAGTTAAAAACTAAATTATTTATTAATAAACTATGAAATAAGAAAAAGTATTTATACAGGTGATTATTTACAGATAAATCACGGGGATTTAGGGTTTGTTGCTTAATTAGTTATATAAACTTACACCTCATTAAAGGTTTAGTTTTAGCCATACCCATCGCCGCTGTGCTAACGGAAAAGACCGCCATAGCTCGTTATGCTCACATCTACCGCATGTCCGTTCTGTTTGATTTCAAAGACTCTTCTGAGGATTCAAACATTACCCTGGAGTTTTTAACGGAGAAGCTTATACCTACGCATCACGTAATTAGCACGAAGAGAACAGCGCGATCGTTATCTCTCGATATCTTTCCGCTGACACAACAATATTCAAATGAGCTTGTACGGAAAGTGAGAAAATATTATTAGAAGTGGTAACTTCCAGCTAATTTGAAAGCTAACTGAAATATTCCTCATGTAGTACGTTTTTTCAGTATGTATGTTCGTTTTCTTTCGATATGCATGTTTGCTAGGGTTTTCCTACTTTATGTACACCCATATCGTTTTGACTTACCGGGCCAAATTTGGCACAGTGATGGAATAACACGGGAGAGCTAGCTCTGTAAAACTATTTAAAATTCAATTTTTATTTATTTAATTTTTAGTTATAAATTCGGGCGTTTTTGTCTATTTTTGCTTATTTGCTTTTTTCTCATTATTATTCACAAACGCGCGAGAAGAAAAGTTATGCTACTGGTGTTTTTAATTCATAGGTTCTTCAATTTTATTTTTTTATTTATTTCTCGTTATATATTATTCTTTTTCAGCCGTTTTAAGGATGTTGGTTGGAATAAAAGGTTTTCTTTTTTCATTTGCAAACGATTCGCGCAGAGTGACGAAATATTTTTGCTTCCGTGTTTAATTTCTAAACATCGGAAAAAATTCTTTTTTCGCATTCGCTCTTTCTCTTTTCTTGTTTTGCCTTTTGATGTTTTATTTTGCATATATATATTTTTTAACATTTTGTTCGTTCTAAAATGTTTTTAGTTTATATTTTTTAATCCACTAATATCGGAAATTCTCGCCATTACCAATTGACTGAAGTGTTTTATTGGGACCAAAAATGAAACCATTTAACTGGCCGAGATCCTGAAACGGAGGAAAATAAAAGTAATTTCGCATCCTCATTTCCAATGACCTCAAGGAACATTCATTAACTCGAAAGATCGGAAGACGCGTTTTCTTGTCACAGAGACAGACGTAGTGCCGAACGGTCAGTTAAAACAGGTTTAATTTAGTTGTATTACCTCCAGCGCCGAGGCTGACAGCAGTAGGCCGCAGCGGCCTCTTAAAGGAACTCCTTCCTCGGATCAAGAATGCCGCTAGAACCACAGTTCCACTTTTATTTGAACACGTCTTATGTGCAAAAGTTTTATGCTCTAACTAATTTAGTAAAATGAATTAGATATGCTTCATTTTTAATAAAAAAGCCAATACGATTTAGATTAGAATAATTATGTTAACGGCAATGTAAAATCCAGGCATTCCATAGAATGCCGAAAACTGATCAGCAATGTATGAAATCCGGCATTCCATAGAATGCCGAAAACTGACTCGCAATGATGAACTATTAACATTTCGCACATTTCTAGGCATTCTAAAGAATTCTAAAAAAAAGCTCAAGTAAAGAAATAAATCATCAGATTCGTTTTTTAAGAAATAAAATTAAGTGCAATTCAAAATAAAATATTTTCTTTATTGATGCAATAGAGTAGGTTAATATTTCATTTGGTTGTTATAAGAAAGGCATAAATTTTGTTCTGTACGACTTTCATTTTTCTTTACGTATTTTTGAGGTAAAAGTGTTTTTAATGATCTCTTTTCATTATTTTTTTCAAAATAACATTCGTGTTTTTAAAGTATGACTTTTTTTTTAAATAATGGTCTTATTATGACCTTCTTTTCCTACTTTGCCTAAATAGCATTTGTCATTCTAAAGCATGCCTAGGTATTATATACAATGCCTAGGGACTATTAATAATTCTCTATTTCATACTTTGCTTAAACACTCAGGCATTCTATAAAATGCCTAGGTATTCTACAGAATACCGGCGTTTCTTACATGCCTGTAACAATTATAAAAATTCTGAAAAGCATGAATGATTTTAATGAGGAATAGAAAATGATATTAAATTCAGAGCAAATAAAAAAAACTTACTGGAAGGATAATGCAGAAACTGGAATCATATTACCAAACAAATTTGTTTTTAAAAATAAACAATCATTTTAAAGCAGTAAAAATTTCTTCATTAATTAAGTTAATAAGAATTTAATTGTTAGTTATTGTTAATTGTTCTTCTGTAGACACAAATGCAAAATGGGCAATGATTCAAATTAACCCTTAAAAGCCCGACTTTTCAAAATTGATTTAAAATGTTTTTTGAATTTCTTTTCCTAGACAAAACATGGGAAAAAATACTTTAAAAATCCTATTTTTGTTTTAATGTATTTTATTGCTAAAACACAGTTTGTAACCAACTGACAACACTGGGCTTTATTTCATAAAAAAACATTTCCTCCATAAAATTCTATAATATAAGCACAGATTAATTTTAATAACTAATAATACAGGATTAGAATTTCCTTCAACATAAAGAGAATAAAATACGGTAGGTAAATACGGCTAAAGCTTACAAAAAAAAAAAGCTAAAAGATGCAGTCTCAAGTGAAGAGTTTATTTTTTTTTTCAGCACTCATATATGTTGTAAATTTATTTAATAACATTTTCAGTGCGTATTGCATGCAAAAACTGATATTTGGGCTTCAGTCTTATTCTCAAGATTTTAGAAGACAAAATTGGGTATGTTGCTAAAGGCAATTGGGCCTTTAAGAGTTAAAATGGGCAGAGCGAACTTTGCATGTATCAGTGGGAATGAATTGACTCCATTAATTAAAGCAAACGACAACAAAGAAACAAAAGACGTTTCAGAACACAATGCTTATACAGGAAATATACAAATTAAACTATTAGAAAATTTCGTAATAATCTTAGGATGAAGTTTTAAATGATAACCGTAAACTTAAAATCATGTAATCCAAATTAAAATATTAATATCTTTCATGGGTTTCATTTAAATTTAAGGAATAATTCTCCCAAATCATTAAAATGAAGAATTTTGTTATCTTTTATAAAGAGAAATGAAGAATGTTTCAAAGTTATTTTTGATTATTTTTCCATTTCCTTACACTTTAATGGGCAAAATACAACAATCATATTCATGACTCATATCATTGTAGGATAAAAGGTGAGTTTTATTATGTTTCCAGAACATGATGACAGAATCTCAATGTACTGAGTAAACATAATTAACTTTAAAGCTTTCTTTTAATGATCGCACTTTTTTCTCTACCTTCGACTTTTCACTTGTCAAGAAGAAATAAGTTGTTATAATGTATAACAATGAGTATTTTGTGCATTTTTCCTTTGAAATGAAAGAGCCAGTTCGATTATTGTGACGTAAGAGGGTTTTTGCGCATGCTCAAAGCACAATACGCCGGGAGCTCTATCGGAAAACATCAAACAGTTTATAATTTACAAAAGAGACTCAAAGGTTTTAAAATAGGTTCTTGTTATGCGTCATAAATTTGTTTATTGGCTTTTCTCTTTCTAAAAAAATACTGAAATCTGCCTAATTTGGGCAATTGAACTGTTAATTTATACTTTTCATTTTCTCATTTAAATCATTTTTCAACATCGACTTTTTTTCATTGTGATTTGAACAATAATCGTTACAAATTTTTTAACTGAGGATGTTGAAAACATTTTTTGGACATTCAGCGAGAATGTCTGAGGAATGGAAAATCCGTATCACTCGTGCTTCATATTTGTGGCATACATTCTCAAAGAGACCGGAATCAAAAGTCTGTGTTGAAAGATTATTGCGGGCGTTACTAAAATCTACAAAGCTCTTTGGTATCTGATGATATTTCAAACTTTTCTATCTACATTGTACTCGTTAACTTGCAAGAAAAAATTTGTCATTCTCATTCATCTGTACAAACATTTCTGATTTCCTTGTGGCTAATTACTTCGCATAAGGAACTCATACAAAATGTGCGGTAAAGTTACTGACGCTGCATACAATACAATGAATCATTTTTTTCACGTAAAACAATCCTTCTATTAGTGTGTAAAGTGTGGTCACAAGCATCAATGTTATTTTAATATTATTGATCATTAACAGTTAAGGAAGTTTATAATTTCATCGAAGGAAAGAGTATATATCGTCTTAAACGTACAATCTGAGATTTCCTCACCGGTTTCTGTTGCTTTTACTATTTGCATTCGATTATATATTATAACTTATACCGTTTGTTATTATGCTTTTTCCATCATTGGTAGCTGGTATATTTACCTTTTTTCTAATTCAAATGCATTATTTATTGAATTATTACCTAAAAGCTTTAGAAAACGATGGAGAGTACATCACGACAAATGAAATTGATATCTTTTCTATCAAATTTAAATCGTCAATTTCGACTTGTGACGAATATAATGCTCTTTTATCATAATTATTTTGCCCTCATTGGTTTTGGTTGACTTGTTTCTATAACTTGACAATTAATCACGAACTCCTTTTCAAGACATTACAGCACATTTTCAACGTTTTCGATATATTGAACTATTCTTTTCAGTTTCTCATTTTGGTTTTATTATCCTCTGAAGTACCACTGACCATCAGAAAATGAAAGGCCTTGATTCCTGAAAAATCCGGGAGAGACAGTTTGTGTACAACAATCCTCGCAGATCTCAAGTCATCGACGTAAATTTGCTGATTCTGAAGCTAGAGCACTTTAAAGAAGAAGCGACAGTTACAGTAATAGGCGTCATGAAAATAGATAAAGCATTCTTTTCTCTTAGCCTCGGTGTCGTCGCCACTTATGAACTGCTTTTAGTTCAGTTGCTTGAAATGTAACTTGCTATTCTTATTCATAAAATTTACATTTTCGATGCATTTAATATTTTCTTATTTTTGAATTATTTTTTGTTATCGACTCAGGACCCGACCAGGGGTCCGGGGGCAAAATACTAGTTTGCTTTTAGCACACCTGGGCGGGACCCCCTCATGAAACAAATACCTACCAACGGTAAATAAACAAAGACTCAATAGACATTACTCAAGAGAAAAACACTCAACGATCTTGCGACAGTGGCACTCAGTGGTGTATAGATTTTCTGATTTCCCCCCTTTTCTCCTTCGGTAATTTCCGGGAAATCCGAGAACAAACAGTAATTCCGTTTTCCGGAAATACTAAAGAGAAAAAAATCTAAAATTAGTTATTTTTATTAATATCAATTATAATTACACAAAATAAAAATATTCATAAATTCTAAAAATTATACTCTTTTATACATTGAGGCTATAAAATATATTAATTATTCATTTTTTAAGTATATTTAAGAAAACATAAGACAATCTATGCTATTATCACTCAGCTAGTTCTTAGGTTTCGTTATGAGCTACCTCAGCCAGAAAATGCCATCTCAGATCCAGCCTGATGTTGGAGGAATTGTTTTCAAACCCATATCCAGTTTTTATAATATTTGATGATCGATTTTCTGTTGAATCAAATAACTGCAATTATTACTCTATCTTTCTCAAGCTGGAACCCTTCTAGTTGAACAACGTAGGATCTTTGTCTTTGAGTTTGTAGATCGCTTTTCTAATTTTTTGTACAACGATTAAGATTTATTTTGCAAAGTTTGCGTGCTCTCTTCTTCTGAGTAGAAGGTTAGATATTGATTCGATCTTCCTCACAAAAAAGCCTTATCATATTATTTTAGCTTGTTGAATAATAATTTTTATTTAGTAAACGTGAAAGATCAACAGTAACTGCAGCAGAATCGTACTTTCTCAGAAAAATTTAGATAGTGCATTAATCCAACTAAACTAACGACGCCTCTCGCTAATACTTTCGACCAGAACATTTCATATTCTTAGAAAATTCCGAGTTTTTATTGTCCTCTCCAATAATGTAAGCAAATACTCCTTCGGCAGTTAGCAGAGGCGAGATCAGGGGGGCACTATGGGGACTCAAAGCCCCCCCCTTCGGGTCTTAAATCAGAGACTGCCGAGAATGATATATTTTGAATTTTTTATCTTTTCTTATCTAGACTTTTCAGAAAAGTTACTGTAGTATCGTAACAAGTCAGACACAAGTGCGTATTTACAAAGAGACAGACAAAATGGCGGAAAATTGATGTATTCTTATTTATTTTTTTTGTTGTTGTTTTTTTTCAGCTGGGCGGCTAGCGATAATTCAATGAGCAAGAGATTTGTTGCAGGGCTTTGGGAGCAATCACTGTTTATCCTTGTATTTACGTTGCATTTTAAAAAAATTTTTTAGCGTTAGTTACCTTATATGCTTTTAATCCCCTTCCCGCTACCACGTGACAATTTATTACTTTATTAATTTAAATATTTATTATATATTTTGGATTAGACAACGCTTATTTTATATTTATTATTAACGAGTTGTTTTAAGGAGGTATACCTCCTTAAAACAACAGTATCCTCATTTTTCTTATTTGTATCTCGTAAAGAAAATAAGTGTCGGAACGCCGATCGGTGCGTTCGATTCCACACCCCTGCTGTGGTGACTTATCAGACAACGTGAGTCTTTCACTCGGTTGCCCGGTCACGTCACGTGTTTTACAAAAATCTGACTACCACCACCAACTGGGATTTAGATTAATCAACGACATATTGATTTTTTATATTCAGAAAATAAATGTAAAATATAGTTCACCTCATACTGGGACCCATTTTCCATGGATATAAAAAAAACTGTCTTGAAAATAAGAAAAATATATTTTTTTCCTTACTCTGGCCGTCTCCCCCCCGACCTTGGACAAGGGAATTTTTTCCAGGGAGGGGGGCGGTACAAATTTTCCCATCCTGGCCTCCCCTCTCTCTATGGCCTTATCCACTGATAACAAAAACAATTCCGATTCCATTGGCATATTCAAATCTCTAGCCCAAATTATTATTTTTTACGATGAAAATTAAATGTTGAAAAAAACAATTTAGAAATATTTACAGTCTAAGTCATTCATTTTATCCATATTAATTAGTTAAAATATCCATTCATTATACATTTGTATCAGATCATGATACCATCTAAGAACATGTAAGTACAATATAGGTGCAAGTGATGACATCTGTTGAATTAAACAGAAGATTACTTCGGAAAGGTTTAATATCAAGTCTTTATCTACTTAATCCATAAAGGTGGTTTCGAAGTCAGGGAAGCACGTTCTTACGATCGAAATCATTCATATAAGCTTTTTAAAAAACAATTTTAAGAAGCTTGAACCATTTCATATCAAGATTTTTTTTGTGGGGGTGGGGGGGGACTTAAAAAAAACGATAATTACTGTAATAGGAATCGTGAAATCAGATAGAAGTTTTCTTCTTAGTCTTGATATCGTGTCATTATGGATTTCTTTTTAATTCAGGTGCTAGAAAGGTAATTACAGGTGCGTTCGAAAAGTTCGATGAATGGTCTCATAAAATAAAGGAAACAAAATACCTTTCTGGCATTCAAAGTAATCACCATTAGCTACAATACACTTTATCACCATCGTTTGTACAGCTGCTGGAAACTTCGCAAACACTTCTTTCGATTATCGCTCGAAGCACCGTTGTCACATGTTGCTGGATCTGCGCAATGTTGGAAAAGCGTAGACATTTTTCTTATGCTTTTGGAAATGTTCGTGAATAATATTAGCTCACACTGTCACTTATCGTCAATTCTTCTGCTATCATTCTCAAGACAACCGTCGATCATCCGCAAGCATCCGTCCACTCGTTCGATGTTGTCTGGAGTTGTGCTTGTTGGTGATCGGCCAACGCGCTCATCTTTGACATCTTCCTTTCCGTCCTAAAGCGTTTAAAACACAAAAACATACTTTTTACTCACTGCGTACACTTTCACTAACATTTCGTGTGTCTCCGTCGCCGTTTGCGCCTGAATTTGACAAAACTTGATGTTCCGCGTTGCTCCATTTCGCAGTGACGCCCCTTCTCACACTGACTCGTTAAATTGGTCGTACCGCGCACTTCCGCTTAACTGTCGTGATTTGGACGCTAGGAGGCACTAGTTGCCATATCTCTCAATGCGTCTGCGTGTGGGCAGCATCCGAACCAGCGCGGTTCTTCTACTATGGGACCATTCACCGAACTTTTCTAACACACCTTGTATAAATGGGATGACCTAGGTTGACGGAATCTCGAATATCCACTAAGATCGGCAACCTTTCACACTCTCAGACATTCACAGAAATTTCCCAAGAATTTTCTTTCCCCAAAAAACTCTGACTGACAACAGAGTTTAGCTGTTGAAACGTATAGGCATATTATGAGAGAAACACGAAAGCCAAAGGATTTAAAAACAAATTTGTATATTCAAGTTATATGGATACCAGATATGAATTCCATTTTTCGGTACATCAGGTTTCTAGAAACCTACAGGTTTGTTGAAGATATGAATTTAGCATGCCTTCACTTGAAACTGTAATGCAAATGATGCATCACATACGTAATCACGGAATAAAATCAACGAGAGTAAAATGACCATTGGTTTGTCTTATTTTCACCTAAAACGATGCACAGCATAAAAATCTTTAACGCGTTACTTTAAAACTTATAGTTATTTACACTTTTTATAGCGAAATTTTAAAGCCAATATGGATTATCCCATTTCTGAACAGTAAATAAAGCTTCCATCGCTTGGAAGAAAACAAGATGACAACTTCAGACGATTTTGATTCGCAATTTTAAAGATAGCAATCATAAGATCCCACTATCTGAATCATGCTTGTCTTAAAAGGAAAAAGTGTTTTCAGTATTCCGGTAGTAAACGTTTTGAAGAAGTTGGTATTTCATAAGTGATATGTGCAGTGGCGGACTGGGTCTGAAAATAGCGGTTGCCAGCAGTCAATGGGGCCGCACTCATATCAAAAATGTTTTTTCTCTATATAATTTTTAAAATTTTATTTATTATAAATATTATCAATTAAAATCAATAAATGGACATGATATACTATATAAATTATTACATATTGTTATTATCTAAAAATCTGTTATATATACTAGTAGTTCTGTGAACAGTAGACCTCGCCCCTCCCCACCCACCCACCCCCAAAAAATCCGCTCTTCATTTCAGTCTTTAAAAGTTTAGCCATTTATTTTCCAAATTCAAATTATTTGCGCACGTCTCTGCTTTTATCATTATTAATTAAAGTACAATGAAATGTCTGCTTTTATCAATATTAACAACATCGCAATTAAATGTAATTTGTTATTATTAGAGGTATCTTTGGATGCATTATGAACGGAGTTTCGTTTGGCTATAATCGTTGGAAAAACACAACATTACATGAAATGCAACCATTTAAGCTCCACCATCTTGAAACGGAATAAATAAATAAAAAAACACATACGATCGTTTTCGCCGACATCAAAGAGCATTCATGTCAAATTCAAAGAAAATCGAACAACGAGTTTGGTCGTGACAAAACAAATTACAGACAAACAGACTATATTAGACAAGTCAGTAAATTACTGACAAGCAAACTGTTTTCGCTCGAACGGCCCAGTGAAAGCAGGACCTTGTTTCGCTAGTCAAATTACTAATTAAAGTATACATGTATTATTACATATTATTGAAAGTAAGAATTACCAAATACAAAAACAAATTTATGACTGAATTTTAAATAATTTTTGGTGGGTGTATAGCTTACTTTAATTTTGGAACTGTACTGTTATTTTGAGAATTTTTAAACCAAACTGAAATTATAGAGCTAACCATGTACCAAGTTCAACAAATTTAAAGAATACTTCTTACTTTAAAAGATTAACAACTCAAAAGTACAGAACTCAGTAAACGTTTGAGTTTGCTAGATATCTAGTCAGCTGTTGAGTTTGCTAGGTATCTAGTCAGCTGTTGAGTTTGCTAGGTATCTAGTCAGCTGTTGAGTTTACTAGATGGTATGTCAATAATTACTTCTGCATCCAAATAATCTAACAATTCCTTTCCAACAGATAGCATTATACAGAGAATTCCAAGTTCTCTTCAGAAAATGAACTTCTAAATTTGTTCTTTATCTTTAGCTTTGAAGAAGAGAATTCACTAATATCATTAGATCATTCATTACGAATACTAATATTATTACAAATATGCTTTGATATCTCAAAAATGGATTTCACTCCTTAAGATAAAGTTCTTTCAATATATTTTCAATCGATGCAGGGCTATTAAGAACAGGAATGGTAAAAACAAGCATAATGGTCGGCACAATATAGAAACCCAACTTAACCATAATCGGGACTCTCACCTAAACTAAATCTAAATAATGAAATTATTTCAACTAAATTCTAATGAAGACTCATAGATAATTAGTATTTATTAGTTATTAAGCGGTTATTCTTAGCATTGGGATTATAATCCATCACACACGTTGTTTATAAAAGAATACCTTTGATACCCTTTGATAAAAGAATGAGTGTATGGATATAATAATATTTAACCATATTCGGTGGCGATCTTAGCAAAACGGTTTGCAAGCTCCACAGAGAAGGAGCATTTTTTCTCTGCGACGAGATCATTGTTTGGTTTTCCAATATATTTTGACCCAGATGAGACTGACAAGACTTCAGAAATTGAATTTTGGACATCCTACAAATTTGTATTTGATTTTAGTACCTTTTAACGTAGGGATGGAAGACAAACTCGCAGTGATGTTTTTTATTTTGACTTTGTTCTTCAAGGTCCACCCTACCCTAAAATTAAATTCTAATAGTTCGCTCTACAAAGCTGGATTAAATGAGTTCAAACTAAAGCAAGGAATTAAACAGCATAGCATATTATTTTTAGATACACACCAAGAATTCAAAGTTGCCACCAAGTCTAATACCAGTAAATTTCTCACCTACAGGATTAAAATCAATTTCCCGAGTAAAATAACGAAAATATTATGAAAAATATTTGATTTTAAATTCTTTAGGTTAAATTTTTCTTATACGGTTTTAGCGACAAAGCGTGAAGGAGAAATGTTGTCCGTTAGTAGAGTATTTTTTTTTGTAAGAGTGAGGGAAGGAAATTCTTTTAATGATTATTAGTTTAGTGATTTGTAGTAATAATATTTTCGTAATTTGTCATTAAATTTATATCATTACAAAAATAATTTTTTGAATTTCTAAAATAATAAAAAAAAATCATCCTTTTGAAATGAGTTTTGAAAGATTTCACGGGAAAAACAACAAAATCTTGCTCAATTTTTAATAACTGAAATTTTAATTAACTACAGGACTTTGAAAAGTTGACAGTGATTCTCCTTTTGTTTTAAAGAGCACATGCGAAACATTTCATCAAGTTTGGACAAAAACGTCAGATTTTTATAAAAGACGAACAATTCCTCTTTACATGTAAAGAACTAAACTTTTGTACTAAATCAATTTCAAACAAGACAGTTGAAAACAATAAAATTATAAGTTATAGATGCATTTTATTTTTTTAAGAAATAAAATCTAACACGGAGTACCATAGTCTTATTTCTATGTTTTGCTTCTGATCATGCTTTTGTATGCAAATTGTCAATAAATAATAAAAGAGAATGTATGTTTAGGTTGTTGTCTGTCTGTTGATGTTCTACAGTCCGTTGAATCTAAAGCCACCAAATTTGGTACAAACATACTATAAGATCGTAGGAATATGCATCTCGGAAAGTTTTTAAATTTTAATTAATTAAAAATTAAGCAAGAATTGGGAATTTTTTCAACTATAACTCAAAAAATATTATCACATAAAAATAATTTTTACACATTATTAAATTTCAAAATTTTTATCTTTCAATATGATGCCAGTTTAGTTGCTGTGAAATTTTCTCCTTAATTTTTCAATTTTTTAAAAATATTTTTAAGCATAATTACTTAACAATACTTTGAAATGTTGTAATGAAAGTCAATCAACTTTCATTGCTTCAAATCAATAAATCTTATATTTTTCTCCTGACAAAGAAGAAGCATGATATATAATTATATTTTCATCTTGCGATATAAAACTTTTTTAAAGCAAAAATTGCATTCCATTTTATCAGTTTTTTAGTCCAATTTTTTCTTTCCTCATTACTTCAAATAAATTTACGTTTTAGACATATTTACAATATTATTATGATAGATTTAATTTCTAGCAATGATCTTAAAACTCACCTTTCCTGTTACGTAAAGAAAGTTTTTCCTGGAGATTGTGTTTAATTAGGTTAAATATTCATTCTATAATTAGCTTAATAAAGTGTAATAATTGTAATTTAAATTAAAATTATGCTTGACCAATAAAAAAATAACTTCATTGACTCTCCAAGATTTTTAGCCTTTTTCATTTGCTAAATGTAAAAACCTAAGTCATTAATTTCATCAGATGCGAAACATACTACATCAAAATTTAGCTCAAATATTAATGCATTTCCTGTCCACTGTTTTTCAATTTTTTAACTAATTTATTTCTTGGTTTTTTTGTAACAATTAATGGCTTCAGCTTACCAAAAATTAAATAAGTTGGTAAATTTAAAGTTGACTGGCATAATTTAATCCATACAGTTAATAAGATGAATTATTCAGCTGTTCGCCGCTGTCAGTATTTAATACTAGAAAAGCAATGTAAAGACAGGGAAAATTTGAGTTCACCTCTCTAAGTCTTTTTTTCTCCTTCTCTAAGATATGCTATGCATTTTCTACTCTTTCTTTGTTGACTGAAAATAGGAATACCACTCCCCACACCCACGAAAGAAAG
>BGPR01003726.1:962-63820 GCA_013235015.1 Araneus ventricosus
AAGTTAAACCTGGAAACTAATTGTAATCAATTAATATTTTTTATAAAAATAATTGGTAATATTGAGGAATTTCAAATTTTGCACTGATAACAACTTTTTCTAGAAGTGATAAGGTTATTTTTAATAAGGAAACGGCTACAGTCAACATCCGTTCTAATCACTTTTGTAACCAATAAATTGGGTGAAAAGCGCACGATGGCGGCGCAATGAAACTCAATAGTTTGAGAACTCTCGTTAGCAAAAGGAAGTTGGAAGGAAACAAGTAATTAGGAAATAGTCTGCAGTTGACAGAAGTGAGATGGACTGAAGGAATACAAATCAATAATAATCGATAATCACTGTGGATCTTTCGGAAAGTCTGTTTCGGCTTTTGCAGTGAAGTTCTTGCAAAAATGTATTTATTTATATGTTTAAAGAAAATACGCACTACAGAAACAACTCTAGTTACAGCGTTGCTTGACACAAAATTAACATCAAACAAAGAATAAAAACATTAAACATTAAAAAGCACTTAAACGTTTTGAAACATTGGAAAGAATATTAAGAATTGAAAAGTAGTAAACAATTATTCTTGAAAAATATTCACGCCTTCAGAGTAAAAAAACGTGTAAATGGAAAAATCTCTAATTATTCCTGTTTATATTCAAAAATATATGAGATAAAATACGCTGAATTTTAGTTTCGCCAATGATACATGAACCTTCCATTCTCATAGTTAAATATAAAAAAATGGATGGATATTTAGAAGGAATTATATATTTATTTACAAAACAGTAAAGGTATGCTACGCATGCGTAGAAAATGGTTTATTTCTAATTTTAGATAAGCTTTTCATTCCCGATATTAAATCATTTCTTTTGCTGAAGTTTATAAGTACATTATCTTTCAGTGATTACAACTCATATTTATGTGTAAGATTTTAAAAGCAGTCTAAGTCTACTATCTAATAAAACTCTATTTATAATCTTTTGGCATTGTGTTCCTTCATATTATTATAATATCAAGAACTCATATTTTGATATAGATAATTAATCTGCAGAAAATAAATAATCAGAATAATTTAATTGTGCTTTCAAGTTTGTTAAGTCAAACTAAACGTTTGAAATAACACGAACAATATGTGAATTAAATCACTTTTAAAACAATTACTAAAATTATGAATAATTCTATTAGTTTCCATATCAAATAGTAAAATTAGTTGAACAGATTGTTTTTATTTCCCAATAAAAAGCTCGTGAAGATAAAAATGAAGCAATACCGGAAAGACTAATTTATTGATCAACACTGATATGAAAATTCCACATCTGTATAGTTTCACCAGAATATTGAAATTCTTTGAAATGATTTTACTTTGCAAAATTCAAACGATAGATGAAAAATATTCCGTTACTTATTAATAACGTTTAATGGCATTTAGATAAAAATTTGACAACAAAATTCTTGATAAATTCTTTGTCATTATTCAGAAGTATTATTTTCATTAGCATTAGAATTCAAACAAGTTTTTAATATGTCACCCAAATCTGAATCTTTCTTCTGAAATGACACGCAAATAAAATGAATTCGAATAATATGTAATGACTAAGCATTTTGCTCATACGGAATATAATAGAATATTGTTCATCTTTGTATTAAAAAGTTATGTTATAAATTTATTTCAATATTTATTTGAAACTTTAGAAGAAAGGAAGCAGATATTAAACATTTTGTTACATCTTCCCATAAACAAGCCTTTATTCTTTTTCATGTTTTTATGATATATACATATAATAATAATAATACATTTTAATTAAATAAGTTTGAAATTATGTGATTCGCATTTGCTTTTGTTCCGTTAACTGTCATCATGGATTTAACAAACAATACTGGGTAATATCTTCAATTTTCAGATAAAATCTCACTTTCAAAATTAATGGCTTCCCGAAATTACCAGTTAAGAAAATTTATGTTCTATTTCCGTATCGACGAAAAGAAATGACTGCTTTAAAATTAAATGAATATAACTATAAGTTAAGATGCCAAACATTTTGTAAAATGTTTTATGATTTATAAATCTAACAACAGTAAATATTTCCATGACGATATTTGTAATGCTTTTTTGTACAAGATTATCTTAAAATGTAATGAGAAATGTACTTGTATTTCTTTCTATAAAACAGTTATTTTGCAGGTGGTATAAAAAATCACAAGAAGTATTGTAAATCAATATACAACAGAAAAACAGTTCCCTTTTTAAAAACTACTATCGTTTTAAACAACTCAATAAATAAACAAAATTTCTTCATTTTTTTCCCAAGATTGAATTTACCCCGAGTTTTCTCTGTGGAATCCAATATAAAAATCCTACACTGACTCAAGTTGCGCCACTTTCCGAAACAACTGCGACTCATTCATCTTAGAACCACCAGCTAAACCAAAAAAAAAATATTTTGTAAACTTCGAATCCCATTGAACTTAAATCAACTTTGAAAAGAACCAATCGATCGGCTGTTGCGCTTTTCCAATTGATTCTACATCCACTTTCTTAAAAAAAAAGAACGCAACCAAAACAAAGCAGAAAAGTTCAAAGAACATCCATCAGACCCGCTCCCCGGAGGGGTACGCTGCGTGCACCTATCCCGCGACGGGGACCATCCTCCCCACTGGTCGCACCCCTCATTTAATAAGGGAAAGACGGTGAGAGGAATCACCCTATTGGGTATTTACCTTTGAATCCTGGCGAATCAAAGGCGAGAGACCTGGCGATCAGCAGCGAAGAGATGAGAAGCACGTGGAATGTCATGGAGAAAGGAACGCTTCCATGGGAGGATGGAGAGCAGATTGAGGGATCGTAAGAGGCAGGGATGAGGATGACTGAACAGTCATTTAGGCACGAGGCCTTCTCACGTGCGCTAGAGGGCTCTCATGTCGTCCTTTCTCGACCAATCAATACAACACAATCCAATTCGAGTTGCGTAGTTTCATTAATTACATTCACAACAGCACTGGATAGCTGGCACATATGAGAAAGGGAGGATGTCGAACAAAGGAAAAAAAGAATAAAAAGAGAATGGAATTAAAATAAAAATGGTGGCCGGCGCAGGCTTCCACAAGCAAACGACCGCCGGGTGTAACATTAAAAGGCTTAGATCTTGCACTCGGCCTAATACCCCCCAGGCGGGCGATAGAAGTAAGAGAGGGGGCAATAAAAATTGGATTAGAACAGCAACTCCAGAAGAAAACGCGGGCGAAGAAATCTTATTGAGAAGTGAGTTGGGAATTAAGGAGGGGGACGGAATCTCTTAGAAATTAGAAGAGGAGGAATTAAGTTTCTGGGTCTGAAGAGAGTTTTCTAAGCTCGTATTAAATGGGATGATAGTGTTATTAAATCAGAAAAATGGAATAAAGTGTTTCTGGGAAATGGCATAAGCTGGTTTATTATGCCGCAATTAATTTATTTAACTTTGAGTGGGGAAGAGGCGATTTCGAGCGCTTCTTTTAGGCAGAAAGATTGTAATAACTGCGGTGTTTCAGTATTGTGGATGAAATTGCTTATGAGTTGAGCTGTTGTTTTTGTGTTCTTAAAAGATTATCTTCCTATTTATATTGAAACAAATTGGATGCTCTATTCTTATGTTAATGCTCTGCTATTTTTTACTGCCATTATACTTAGATTGGATCTTAAATGAGAGATTCGTAACAGATGTGATATTATTCCATCGAAGATAAATTTATTAATCAAATAAAACAATTTGCATGCTTTTATGCAACTGGGAATCGAGTATTAGTTTGTGCATTTCGAGGCCAGTTTTGCAATTTGTACCAAAATTTGTATAATTTGGCTAACAAATGCGAATAATTCCGATCCGTAACTATAAAAGACTACTTATAATGCAATAATTAATTTTTGAAAAATAAACCCTTAGAATTTATATAATTTTTTACAAATATATCTATGTCACAAAACATGTATTTTGAAATTGGATCCCAGCTATCTGTATAATAGCGTCATATGTAACCATATTTCAGAGATTTTCAAATTCACTACTTTATTGAGGTTAGGAATTTTTTTAATCGGATTTTTTATTGCAACAGTAAGATACATAGAAAATAATGTTAATGAATTTGAACATAGATTATGGTACAATCAAAAGTGTGTCGTAAATAATATTATCTCCCTGTTAAACATTTAAAATAACGGAAAAGACTGCATGTCTGAAAAACGTTAATAAATAAAAGTATCATTTTATCAGTACCAGTTTAGCCTTATCTATTTTTTGCAAAACCGTAAAAAATTTACATATATTCCTGTAATTTGTTATTTATTAAGTTAAGAAGAATCAATTAGCGTTCTTTTTGATAGCGATTCATTGCTGACAAACAATAAACCTTGGCAGCTTATTAGTTTAAATTGATTAGTAGAGAGACTGATTAAAGCTTAATTTAAAAACTTTTTTATATCGACGGCTCTGTTCAAATCGACAATAATTTTTAGTTAGACACATTTTAGAAATGATAGTTAATTTCTTTACTAAGTACAAAACAGCAGCAATACCAAATTTATATAATACAGGATATGAGTTTCAAATTCCAGAGATATAAGCTGAATACTTCAGACCTTTATTAAAATACCAATATCTCAAAGGCTATAATCTATAGTTTTGTTGCTTATTTTCCATTAGATCACCGATATTTTCAACAGTATGCATTTAATAGGCAGAAAAATTGCAATTCACACGAAGTAGAAATCATATCGAACAAAGCAAACTTCTAAATATTATTAAAAATTATCTATAAGTGATAACAATAAACGGTCATTTAATGTTCTATGTAACTGTCCTATCTAGATAATTAATTACGTTTCTTATCATATATTCTTATTACAAAAACATTTTTATACTTTAGATATTTATATTGAAATACATTGTTATCTAGCTTCTGAAAGACTTCCGAATAAAATTTTGTAATACAGCTAAATGTAATTCCCGATTATTTGTGGTATACTTGTCTCACATTTTTGTCTAAAAAATAAACAGATGACAGCCAATCAGTTTTATTTGTACCGAATGACATCTGTTCCAAGTGAGTTTCAGCGAACTAAACTATTAAGCGAAAGGGAGCGGGAATCGATTCAGAAGGATTTCCTTCGTAATCGATTAAGACACCGAAGTTCTTCGTCTGTTAAGGCTGTTGAATCTATCGCCTCATAATGACTCCGCGAGTCACAAGTGACTGAACATCGGAGCGAAGATTTAAGACTCTGTCGGATTTTCTCCGAAAGCTCTTTTCTGCATTCGGGAATGTGAATAGTAACTAAAAAATAAATAAAGCGAAATGCTTTTGCGTTTTGGTTATCGCAAAAACTTTATATTGAATAGGCATAGTTGTGAAAAAAATGAACAAAATCGGTAAGGGATTTTTACAATACGATTGTGGAACATTTGGCTGGTTAATATAGTTAGAGTTTATTATACAATATAGTTAGGTATTAAACTGTCAGGCATATCACACTCAGAAAGGAGTTACTCCTGGAGGAAACAACTGGTAAAGAGGACATCAACACTGGAACTGAGGGTGGATACCTAATGACCATTACTGGCGTAGGCTCATCACCTCTCGCAGGAGATACTTTCAGTCATTGGAGTGGAGGTAACTCCAATGACGGAAACTGAAGAAACGGTGGAAGTAACTACACCATTATTATACCCACTAGGGAAGCAAGAGCCCGTTTATTTATTCGGTGGCTTCTCATCCACGTACTCGTAGCGCCGCCTGGTGATGAAAGGGGGGTTGGGGTTGTGGGATAACAGGCCACCCAGTTTGGGAGAGTCCAATTTATGTTGCTTCCTCCCCAAACTCCCGATTTTAAAGGAGCTAGAAGAAAAAGTCTCCTCAGTTTTAAAGAGTTAAAACGTCTGTGAAAGGCACGGGTACAAAGGTGGTGGGATCATGGTGCAGGACGGCATCAGTTTGGTGGTTGTACTAACCTACACATGTTTACACTTGCAACTACGAGGCATGTCCAGAAAGTAAGTACCGTTTTGGAAAATCTCTCATAAAAAATGTTTTTTCAAAACAAAATTTATTTTTACATAAAAGAGCATTTCTTAAACTATTTTTCTGCATAGTTATTACCATTGCTCAGACATTTTGTCATAGCGAGAAACCAATTTGTCTATACCCTCTTCAAAGAAAGATGCCGCCAGTGAAGACAGCCACCGCTGAACACAGTTTTCTGCGTCGTCAACGCTGTCAAAGCGCCTACCTCTAAAATCACGCTTCAAGTTCAAGAACAAATCCAAGTTTCATCACCGGTCACAATTTTGTTTAGGAATTCATTGTCCTCCTCACTGTATCGGGTACGAAATTTCAAAGCACTGCCAAGTCACTTCATTCTGTGGACATCCGTAAGCATTTGCGCCACCCAACGGGAACACAATTTGCGATAATTAAAGCGATTTGTGACAATCTCATGCAAAACAGATTTTTGAAATTTGTGGAAACTCATCAAAATCATTGTGAAACGTCTGTTTTCACGAATTTTCTCATTCACTTTTGCAACCAAACCATCGTTGCAACAGAAGGTCGCCCACTCCGTGCTTCGTCATGAACATTGGTGCGTCCATCATTAAATTGTCGAACCCACTTTCTAACCATTCCATCAGTCATTACATTTTCACCATAAATCTCTACAAGTTGACGATGAATTTCAGCTGGATTAACTTTATTTGCGTTCAAAAACCGTATTACAGAACGCACTTCACAGTCGGCGGGATCGCCAATCGTCTTAAACATTTTGAACGCTCACTAGCACATGTAAACACAATACAATCCGGCTGTCATGGCGTCAGTGGACAGGCAATGAACCAGAGACACGTGTGCACATGCAAGGAACTGCGGAACTAGCGCTGCGGTGGCGGTAGAACGAAACGGTACTTACTTTCCGGATACGCCTCGTGAAAACGTTGAAATGTGCAGAGATGGGATTCGATTCTCATGTCAAGTTGTTTCGGGATGAAATTAGCAATAAGTTCCTCCTAGTGAACTATAATGAGCGTCTCCATATCGCTGCACAAATGACCGATTATCTTCAAGGTGAAGGAATCCAGGGAAGGAAGTGTCTCGCATGTTATATAAATTTAGATATGACAAAACATGCATAGGACACAAGGACAGCGACTTTCAGCACTACATGTGCTGCATACCCCAGTATACTCCAGATAATAGGCAAGAATACTCCAGAAGCCTTAAGGCTTTGTTCATCGTGAATATTCATTGCTGTTGCAGGGACTCATGGGCAATCTAATACCGAGTATAGAAAATAGCTCTTATGTTAACAACATACATCTAACGAATCTTCTCTATGCGTTTCTAGAAAGCTATAGAGTCAACGTTTCCGTACTCTACTTATATCGCATTACTTATGTTCGTATTTCAGTTTAATTTTTCGCAAATAAGTAATTTCACATTTTGGAAAAAGTTCCTGTTTTACAAATTAAGATGTTGAGTAAGTACCATGTTCTTAGCTTCAAAATAATTCAACTTACATGAGTTTTTCTATTTTTTCCTGGGATTCTTACCACCATCGTAGGACCCTCGCGCAAGTTACGATGGTATAGGAGAAAGAAGTAAAACCATTTCCTGAATGATTAGAGCTTAATTAGATTACTTCAACGTTGGGTGGGAAATACAAAGCTCTTCTCGGTATGATGACCGTATCATCCATTATGTAGAGGAAAAAATGTTTCCAGTACACGTAAGAAAAATGTCAAACATTTACAGATCATTAAAACTTTTCGAATTACTCCGTATTTTCGATCATCTTTATATCATAACTTGCATTAACCTTCTGACTGCCCATTTTTTTAAAAAATTACTATTTAGATGCAACGCTTGCAAACATATTCAAATATCGTTGAGCCAAAAACAATTCTGATTTACAAAGCTTTATTAGTACAATACTATTCAAAGCTTTAGTAAAGCACATTAGATTGCGAAAATCGCATTAGTAAACTCATTAGATTGCGAAAATCACATCAGTAAACACATTAGATTGCAAAAATCACATTAGTAAACACATTAGATTGCAAAAATCACATTAGTAAACACATTTGATTGCGAAAATCACATTAGTAAACACATTAGATTGCGAAAATCACATTAGTAAACACATTAGATTACGAAAATCACATTAGTAAACACATTAGATTGCGAAAATCACATTAGTAAACACATTAGATTGCGAAAATCGCAGGATTCAGCAGACTTTCTTCCTACCCACGGAAATCACGGGGTGAGCAGCCAGATGGTTAATTAATGCGAAAATCACATTAGTAAACACATTAGATTGTGAAAATCACAATAGTAAACAAATTAGATTGCGAAAATCACATTAGTAAACATATTAGATTGTAAAAATCACATTAGTAAACACATTAGATTGCGAAAATCACATTAGTAAACACATTAGATTACGAAAATCACATTAGTAAACACATTAGATTGCGAAAATCACATTAGTAAACAAATTAGATTGCGAAAATCGCAGGATTCAGCAGACTTTCTTCCTACTCGCGGAAATCACGAGATGAACAGTCAGATGGTTAATTAATGCTTAACATCTCTAAATGAGACTACTAATAATTTATGACACAATTCAAGCTAGAAAATGTGTTCATTTATCTGTTAATTAGGCATTCATTGCGTGAGTATTGGAATATATTGAATCTCATTTATTTTGTTATACAGATAACTTAAGAAATTCTTTTAATAAATTTTTAAACAGTAGATTAAGGATAATTAATAAAATTACTTTAATAATCTTCTGGTTGAGGTTAGTATTGAACAAAACTTTAAAATATTAATGATGACGTGTCGTAAATCAACTTATAGTTTTATGCATTTGGTTGAAGTTTCACTGCGTTGAGACAACCACCTTTAAATAAATTATTGGAAGTTTAGAGTAATCGTTGAAAATTAGGCAAGCCAGTTAAAGGGTATTTTGCAAGTTTTTTTCTATTATATAATAATTGACAGCAGTTCGTAGAATGGCAAAAACAAGTCGAAATGAATTTGATAAAAACAGTTCTTAAAAACACACTTTTATTTGTGCACGACCAAGTAAGACATTTTTGTTTAGTAAGTTAATAGTAATAATAATTTCAATAAATAATAATTTTAATAATTATTTCAATTTGTCTTTTTATTTACTTTTTAGTCTTTAATTTATAATTCATTATTATAAATATTTTGGGGTCTGTAAATGAATTTTTTAAAATTCACTTTAGCGCTTTTAGTATAGGAAAAAATTAAATTAAATTAATAGATTAAGTGATAAAATTATGAAAATATTAAAATAGTGCATTATCATCGAGAATATAATGGTGTTCATTATTTCAGAAGTATAGCAGAATAGAAAGTGAGAGAAAAATAGATTACAATGTAGTACCATATTTACAAGCATGAAACCCGCCAATTTAGAATTTTATACAGCATGAAACGCGCCAAAAATGTTTAAAAATATACGATCTGGAAAATACGAACAGTGAGTAGTATAAATACAATTTTAATCTTCGTCGTATAAAAATTCAACGATAATCATGATGCACATTAACCACATATTTTAGTAGTATAGAGTGTAAAAAATATTAACAATTTTATTTGTTGATAGTTTAATTAATTCACTGCCAAAAATTCCTCTGTAGCGTCCCACCCCTTTTAAGTTTCCGACCACATGATCTATTGCAAAATGACTTATTACTGTATGCCTGATATACAGTAAACTAGGCATAGCCTAGACTATAGCCTGAAACTAGGCATTTTGGCGCCCCGGGCAAAATCTGAGATTAGCGCCCCTACACCTAAACCGAACCCCAACAAATAACACATCGATTAGTTTGCTTAAAATCTTAATTAATATCTCACCGTTCTATACTGGAAAAGGGCTGGCGCGTAAAAGTAAGAAAAAGAAAACACTAATTAATATGTTTGTAAGTATTTAATAAAGAAAAAAAATATGCGTAGAAAATAGTTTTGTTTGACCTAATACAAATATGCTAAGCTCAAGTTTTACATAGTGAACATTAGAAAAAATATGTGCAATAATATAACAATGATAATATCATAAATAAGTGTTCCACTTGAAAAATTAATGTTTCAAACAATTTTTCAGATGGATAGGTTAGTTTACTCTATTAACCATTAAACACTCAAATTATTTTAGTTTAATTTTCCTCTTCTTT
Organism: Araneus ventricosus; assembly: GCA_013235015.1. Taxonomy (NCBI): domain Eukaryota; kingdom Metazoa; phylum Arthropoda; class Arachnida; order Araneae; family Araneidae; genus Araneus; species Araneus ventricosus. The sequence goes on from BGPR01003726.1 coordinate 11,183, forward strand.
GCTGCAAAAGTTTTTATCACATCATCGTAAGAAATCTTTGATGCCTTCTCATGTTCGGTATTAATCACTGCAAGATTAGAAAGGTGGTCTTGCTTAGTTAAGTTTCTTAAATAGTGTTTTATGATTTTAAGTTTGCTAAAACTTCTCTCATTCGATGCGACAGAAACTGGTAGAGTCAAGTAGATTCTTAGGGCCGTGGTCAAATCTGAATAGTTTTCATGAAGACCAGTTGTGTATAAATAATTTAAAAAGTCAAGGGCAGGAGAATTTAGCTTACTATTTTTTGATTCATTTCTGGGTAAATTGTGGCTACCTATCACAGAATATTTAAAACTATCTATTTTAACAGATAGTTCATCCTTGTTTAGATTGTCTCGGTACAAATTTGCCAAAGTAGTACCATTCTCTCTTTAAGTTTTGTTATCAAGAGTCGTCAGTTGTTTGGGAGACAAGAATCCGAAAATTTCATTCACCTTTTGCATTGATTGGAATCGTCTCTCTAACTCAGATTCTATTCTATCATTCACTTTCAGTAAAGCAAGTTCGAATTTTTTTATGTTGACATATTTCAGAGGTTTAATCTTCGCATTTTTGGTAAAAAAAATCTTTTCTTCTTCCTCTTCCTTGCCTCCTTAAAAGTCGGGTCAAGACAAGATTGTTTTGCTTCTTCAAGAACTTCATTCACAATTGTACCTCTACAATCTTTTATTTGTACAGTGGGTCCTTTTAAGAGGCTGCAGGCAACATCAATGGCTGTGTCCTCTTTTTGAAGCATTTTATTGACGATTTCTATTTGTTTAATGTTTTTGCCAGAAACAAGTAAAAGCTACAAATTCAAAGGTCTGAATACTTTTCAAAAGTGAAACAGCCGCAGACTTCGTTTCAGGGCTTGATACTGCATCTAATGCCAGGTGATTCAGAGCCTCTACAATCGTGTCCAAGTTTTTGTGGACAACAGTTACAGCTTCTCTACTAGATGGCCACCGAGTGTCACTGTTTTTTTTAGTGCCAGTCGTGAATACTTTAATAAAACCTCCCATCTATTAGTTGAAGAGCTAAAATATATGAAAAGGCAATTAACAGTTCCGAAGTACCCTGTCACTTCACGTACTGCTGTAGCAGTATTTACTCCGACCAAATTCAGTATATGAGCAGCGCACGGTACACATTTTGCCAAAGGGTATCTTCCTGAAATACGTGCCTGTACTCCCTGATATTTACGAGCCATATTTTCGCCGTTATCGTCTGATTGGCCTCCGTAGTTTTAATGTCTAATCCTTCTTGTTCAATTTTCTTCAAAATTTCCTCCGAGAGTGCGACGCTAGTTTTATCATTCACGGTAAAAAAGTCTGTGAACCTTTAAGTAATTTCAGGAACATTTCCAACCACTTTCACGTACCTCAAACCCTGAGACATTTGTTCAAGGTGGCTGACGTGAGGTGTACAATCAAACATAACAGAATAGTAGTTGGCTTCCTTTACCTCTTCCATGATGTGTTCTCTTATTTTGTTAGAAATTATATGGAGAAACTCATTTTGAATTTTAGATGAAAAATATGTAACTTGACCCTTTCAATGGCGAAGGATATGTTCCCGAGGTGGAGGGTGATAATGAGATACAAGTTCTATGGTATTCAAAAATTTACCACATCTTGGATCTGAAAAATACAGTGTTTCGTTTGAAACTCGAGGAGGACTTCCTTGCTTGGCCAAATATAATATTACATCGACAATCGAATGTAGAACAACCTTCCAGTGACTCTCCCCCTTTTCTATATCATCCTGCAGATCTTTGTCGATTCCCGAGGATGCTTCTAGATTTTTCCAAGAACAAAAACAGTTCTTGTGGTTTAACGAAATTTTATGTTCTGATTATCTTTCTGCAACTTTTTTTCCAGTTAGTAGAACCTTCTTTTCGAACCAAGGATGATTTCGATTCTGACTGAGTATGAGCAAATAATTTGAATGGTAAACAATACAGTGAGTTCATAGATTTTCCTAACATTAACCACAACCGACTAATTTTTTCACCTCTTGGTTAAACTTTGTGAAACCAGTCCTTTGATAGTTTTGTACCATATCTGTAAGTATTACTTAGGTCAGGCTCATTTACTAGTTTATTCATCAGTTTTGATACGATAAAACACCTTTGCGTATCAGTTAAGTTTTCTGGCCATGTCCCTGGATCGTTTAAATTAAATAATATTGACTCACCCTCACTGCAGTTTGCAGGGGTTTCACAGCTCACGAGTTCCTCTGTAGTCCCCGGTGCTGAAGGTTCTTCTGAAGCAGATGAACTTGCGGCGGATTCACCAGCGGGTTCAGTGTTGCTCTCAACTGAAATAAAATGCAAAACAATTCAGCCCTAAAACATATTAAACCATTATCTTTAAAAAAAATAAGGATAAGCTCGTTTAATTGGATATAAAGGACGTATTTACGTACAGTATTATTAAAGTTAATGTTTATATATGTGGCATTACGATAGATACAAACACTACCAGGACAGGTAGGAGAAAAATTAAATAAGTCGATTATTTAAGCGCTTATATCAAAATTTTATTTGTAGCATGAAACATAAATTTCCGTGTAATATTAGAATCAAATACATTGTGAAAACGATAAGTATATGAAATATTATCAATAGTAAATGTATCTTTAATGCAGTGGTTCTCAAACTTTTTTAAATCGGGGCGCATTTAAAATAATACAAATAATTCTAGGCGCATTATATACAAATTTCAGAGAAACGTTATAATAATTAAGTTGAATATAACAAAAAATAAAGGGATGGAAAAAGATAAAATGAGACACAGCTTAAGTTTATTCATTCTTATGTTTATGAGAAACACCAGCCTGATGTGTCGTAGCGATTTCTCGATGTTTGGACATATATTTGGAAGGCACACTCATTTCCTCATCAATACTTTGAAGATTTCCTCTCTTTTTACACATAATGATGGTGAGGGGAAAAGAATCATAATTCACATAAATATGATGTTGAAAATTGCAGTAAAATGTTTAAAGCTTTTTCAGATATTGACACAGATTCTTCTTTTATGGAAAACCAAAAAGGTTTCAAGAGACAATTCCTTGCGTTTAATCAGAAGGTAAAAAAGCAACCAGAAAGGTTAGCTGTTTGCAATGAAAACTGTCTTTAAACTCGAAAACTGATAACAAAAATAGTAAATATATTTGTTTTTATCTCTGGACAAGTATTTCTCTGTAATACCAAAGGGCTCACCCGAAAATCCTCTAGGGCGTACCTTCTGAGAGCCACTGCTTTAATGTGTGCCTAATGTAGACAAAATCCGAAAGGACAACTACTTCTCCAGTGATAGTTTTGAAAAAATGATACTTAACAGAGAAAACGAGCAGATTAATACCACTTAATTTCATTGGTATTTTCTTTTAGCTACGGTGACAAAAATGAGGAGGACAGATGACTTTGTTTCTCTCTCTTTTTGGCTCTTTTTTATGGTTTTCAGCGCCCGACAATTTTCTGGACATCTTTCGTTGAGTAGCAGAGTGAGGTTACGTTACGGAATTGTCTTCTACCGTCCATTTCAAAACCGAAGACTTCCCCTTTTGGACGATTTTACTCGGTAAAGGGGTGATAGGGGATGTAATATGAGCCCATTTCCAGAGTCCAGACAGGCGCATACGCGGAAGGAAGCTGTAGTGCGATGCATTCTCACATTCCTACACGAATCCATCAGTCACACCCCTCAGCGTCCTGTGCCTCGTTGTGCCGGCGTTCCTTGGGTTTTATCAACAGACACATCTTAATTTTGCGTAATTATTTAATATTTAATACAACTTATTTTGATGCGGAGCTAGAATTTAAAAAGAAAATTAAAAAGTAAAAACATAATTTTTTATTTTATATGCATTTTTTTATTATTTTTCTCCTAAATTTTTCACCTCCTCTGGGCTGGCTCCCGAGGCAACTACCCGGTTGCCCCCCCCCTTGTTTCGTCACTGCTGACATACCCTGAAAATTCGTTCCATGAGTTTAGAATCACCCTATACAGGGTGTCTACAAAAGTCCTTCAACCGAACTTGAGAACGGCGACCACTATTGCCACAAAGTTTGTGTCTAAGTACAGTAAAGTGACCATGCGCTATACGGTAAGACCAGTTACAGCGGCACCTGGCGGAAAAAAACTGAGTTAGCTTTCTTATCTCAAATACGGTACAAGATATAAGGAAACAATCAATTAAAAATTGAAGAGTGTCTTCGGTTTTGTACGAAAAGACACCTTGAGCACAATAATTCTAAGAACAGAACGTGAAAACGCGCATTTGTTTGGTCCCGATTTTCCAAACCTGTAACGTAACAACTCGCTACAATAGGAGGAACGATCATCTTTTGAACAATAAACGTGCAAATGTTCATTGGTTCATTGTAGCTGGCTGAGAGCATATCGAACACCGAAAATAAAAATATCATCTCATAGCTAATGTTTTCTGTTTTCTTTCTAACGTTTTTCTGGCGTAAGAGTGTTTGAAATCGCGGCCAAGCAAATGTGCGTTTTACACGTTTTGTTCTTAGCATTATTGCGCTCAAGGTGTCTTTTCGTACTAAATCCAAAATGCTCTACAGTTTTGAAATTGACTTTTTCCCCGTGTCTTGTAGTACCGTTTTCGATATAGGAACGCTAATTCCTTTGTTTGCCGCCAGGTGACACTGTAACCGATCTCACCGTGTAGAGCTTGGTCATTTTACACCAAGACACCAAGTTTGTGGCAATAGTTGTCGCCGTTCTCAAGTTAATGTGGGGTAGAAAGACTTTGGTAGACACCCTGTAATGGACAGCACTAAACTAACGTCATCTGGTTTTATAACAAAGATATTTGGCTTTGTTTCCGTTCTTCCTGTATAAACGTCATCTTCTTTTCTTCATTAGTTTTTTTCAATGTAGAAGTCAAGATTTTTTTTTTTTAATTTTATGACCTTGGTTCACACTATATGTTTTCTACTACATATTCACTTAATTAAAAAGTTTTACACATACTCAAAACGAAAAAGAATGATTACAAAATTGACACATTTATTAATTTACGTCTAATGTAGCTTGAATCTGAAATGCTGTTAAGTATACCTAAATGAATAAAAATTTCTAATAATAATATTTGCCATAAATATTTTCCCTAAAATATTACTTCTAAATTATTCTAATAGAAAAATGTTCTTAACCGTATAGCTAAAACAATAAGATAATACTTGCGATTAATAATAAATTGCCTTGGCGTATCAAAAATCAAATTTTTTCCAAAGATAAATACATTTAACAGTTGAGTTTATATTTCAATAAAAAACGTAGCAACAAAGACTTATTAATAAAAACAGATCGCTTAAATTTTCATTATAGTTCGTCATAAAGAGGATTGTATGCTAAGCTTCCAAAAATAGCGATGCAATTATTATTCGAATATAAATTTAGTGAAATTAAATAAAGATAAAGCAATTTCTTTTCTTTTGAAAAATTCGTGCTATTTTTTACAGAGTAAATGATATGAAAATTTAATAAACAGTATTTCTAGAGACATTAGAGTTTATTTACTTTATTTCAAAATTAACTTTATTGGAAATATCTTTTTTCTATTTAAATGAAAGTATAAATATGCTTATTAGAAGTCATGGAAATTAGATATCATGCGTCTTGAGCAAAAAAAAAAGTGATAAGTAATAAATACTAGGAAAGCAAAAGTATTTTTCTTATTTCTTAGAAATGAAATTATAATTATTTATAAGATAAGTAATGAACGTCGTTAGTAATTATTTATATCATACATGTGGTAAGTAGGAAATAAATAATAAAGTGTATACGAGGATAATTTCGAAAATATTTTTTTGTATCTCTGTTTGATGATCAATGATAGTCACATGTAGGTATAAAACTTTAATTATGCACGCTAGGAAACTAAAACAGTTCATTAATTTTCGACATAATCGCCATTCAAATTGAGGCACTTTTAATAATGTTTTGCGAAGGCTGAATTTTTTTGTGGCCGAGGAATGAAGCAAACGGTAATAGCATCGCGATACGACGCTGTGAGATGCAGGAAGGTAGTAATCACTCGGTGCCAGATCTGGAATTTTCAACATCCACTCAAAATATTTCAATGGAACTGACCGCAATTTAGGCCACCGCTGTGTTATTTTAAATGCCATCTGCTGCAACCAAATGGCATTTACACACTCATGTCCCTTTGTGATTTTGGATGGTTATCGTATACCTGACCTACCCTAAAAAATTTGGTCACATTGTTTTGAAATACCCTGCATGTTTCTTAATTCTCTATGATAACTGTATATAATTGAAATCTAAATTCATTTTTTAATTTACGCTATATTTTCGATACATTTTAAGTTCTTTTTTGCCGACATTTATATCAAAAATGGTCTATCTTTTAGTGAAAACAGATGGCGATCGTATTGAAAAATATTTGTCATAACAATATGTCTTTGCTGTTAAAACTCGTTTACAGTCATAAATTCAGATTTAATGTTGAAATCGAATAAAAACGAGGATATTATTTGCATGAAATTTGGAGAAGTAGTGAAGTGGCATGTACTTGGAATGTAAATTTGCGCAAGACAAATCCTCTTCGGAGCTTATGAAATTCAATAAAGTTGAAATGATGTAAAAAGAGACGCAAAGGTAAGTGAATCGGTTCTTTTATCGATTTTATTTCTTTTTACTCCGAAAAATGTCTCTTTATGCGGTGAACTGCGGAATTTATTTACAGGAAACATGAGAAATGTTTTTAAAGAGAGACTTTTTCGAATAAAATTCTGACTTGACTGAAAAAAGGGAGCCATGTGTGTTTAAGGGAAAGAAAAACAAAATTTGATCGAAACTATCGATTGTAATGGAATATCGCATTGGAAAAGAAACTGCATCAAATTGTTCTTGTTTTACAAATAAATTTGATTTTTTTCCTGCAATAAATAAAGCAAATGCACAAATGCATAAAATATACAATGTACTTCAGTATTGTTCTCCAATGATTTACAAGTGATGTTTATCAATGTTTCACAAGTGATGTTATGTTACAATACCTAAACCTAATCATTAATCCCAACCCCGCAGTTACACTTGGGTGTCTGAATGACCAGGCCGTCGCGAAAATAATACGGGGATAGGGCCTGTCACCTGATGACCATCACTGGCACCGACATAGATTCTCCAGTAGGAGGTGCGCCCAGTCATAGGTAACACGTCAATTACTCTATCCCAGGAGTATCGAGAGTTGGCTTACTTATCCTCGGACTTCTCATCCACGTACCCATGCTGCCCTCCCAGGATGTATATGGTGCAATAAGAATAAATACAGGGTGATTCAAAATAAATGTGCATTTAAAGTGAATGAAAATAAACAAATAACACTTTAGAATCCAATAGGTTGGCAAGGGCCTTCAGGATGTTTTAACCCTTTCAGGGGCAGTGGTCACAAAAGAGGACACCAACTTTAAAATTTTCTTAAAAAATCCCATTCGACTTTGAAACCCGGAAAGATGCATGAAAAGGCAGTTAATAGTACTCCTTTTAGAATGTAGATGGCAGCACAATGAAATTTCGCTTTCGAATCGGAAATATTAGAGATTAAAAATGCGAAAATTCCTTGACTCAGAGATAGGAAATTTTTTGAGTTCTAGACGTTTACAATTTTAGTAAATTCACTCGACAATTTTCCTCCAATATTCTTGAAGTTTTAATATATGATTTTCTTTAGGACTGAACAATATTTTTTGAGCCTATCAAGGTGCCTGTATCTAAAGAGTTCCTCATATGAGGGGGTGTCCCCAAAGGGGTATGATCCCCCTAGGAATGATGCAAGTTTAAAAAAAATTGTACATTCTATGTCTTGACAATAAACTAAACCCATTAATTTTTTTCATCTTATTTCAAAAAATTTAATGCCTTCCACCTTTAAGGTGATACACAATGAAAAGACGACAGCAAGAATCAATTAACAGAATTATATTTACATAATACTACAGGGCAAATCCATGTGACTCACGTTACCATTTGACACCTTTTTTCAAAATTAAATTCGATATATATGAAAAAATATTATATTTGATTTTAAAAAAAGTTTTTTACAGACCTCTGGGATACAGTAAGAAACTAGGGATGTCAATAGTTTAAAATTTAATATGAACAAATGGTATCCAGACCCAAATTTAGCACTGTGACTCACGTTACAAAAAAAAGGAAATCAAGTTTTGTGGGTTAATGTAAACCTAGAATTACTCCTCTTTCAGCACAGCAGAATAAAAAAGAAATATTATATACAATGAATGACATTTCCAGGTTATGATATACACAAAAATAACATTGTATTTTTTATTAATTATGTATATTAATCAACATTTTGAGTGTGACTCACGTTACATGTTTTTGTGACTCACGTTACATGTCCCACTTTAATCTTTGAAGTTAATAAAATATTGATTTAAATACATTTCATTTTGTAGATTTTAATGAAGCATTACTTAATTCAATGAATAGATATATCTAATTATATATTTCAGCAAATAAATAAATGAATTAAAATTAATAAATAAAAGTTTGTAAATAAAATTATGCTTTATATATATTTCAAAATGAATTACAATAGTTTTTTTGATAGAATTAGGATACAAATGTAAAAAACCCTCTTGAATTAACAGGAATTAAAGGTTTTAATTTCCAAATCAACTTCGATCGAGGATAAAATATTTTATCTTCCTTTTCCGGCCATTTCCAGTGTTTGTTTTCAGGTTGCATCGTAATTATTTCAAATTCTCCATTGATGCAATTGGTAATTTTTCCTGGGTACAATACACCATCATATTCAATTTCATACCAATAATCATATTTAATATCGGATAATGATTGAAGAGGTATTTTGCTATCAGAAGATAACAAGAATCCTTCAGGGTTTTTATTTTCAACTCTAATACAGTGGTATTTTTTGATACCTTGTAATAATGGTGAATCGTGCCAAACCTATTGCATATTAAGTGCTGAATTTTTTTCATTGATATTTGCTTCAGTAATTTCCTGAACATGAATGTTGGCTCCAGCCATTTCAGCAGCTTGTAGAAAATCTGCAGCATTAACTACTAAACATTTAAGTTTTTTCACTTGATTAAACACTTTTTACAAACTTCCTCCTTGTTGGTGCCATAATTATATATGTATAATATATGAGTGTTTAATAGAAATCCCCTGGCCCCAAAGTTGCTGATGACATAATTAAAAAACTACCCATAAAAACAATAAATATACACTAGTTAATTATATTCAGATGTAGTAAATAATCATATACGGGTGTGTATATATAAAAAACACCCCATTGACCCAAAAAATAATATTGGTATACATTAAAATGCCATTAAGAATAGTTATCAAGCAACATTAGCTGTGACTCACATTACATGTGACTCACATTACAAAATAAAATGTCTTTATTTCTAAATAAATTATAAAAAAATAAATTTGGCCTACGTATTTTTTTAGTACTATAAAGAAGTAGAGAAACTGTAATTTTTTTAAAAATTTACAGCTATAAAAAGTTACAAATTTACAAAAATGAACTTTTTGTGACTCACATTACAAAAAAATGGTTGACTATAAAAGTTAACCACTCTCATTTATTTTAAATGCAAATTCTAAAATAATACTTTTATATTTGTTTTAAAGCGTAAATCTATCAAAAAAATATAATTATTCAGTAGAAACATGCTAAAACTTAGTAAAATACATATGTTTAAAATTGATTCAAAACTCAGAAAAATTCATCAGAACATGTGCTCTTAAAACAAGTCTTCACATGAAATGAAAATAGTTAACCAGGTGTTGACAGATTCTAATTTGTGAACTTCAATCTATATACAACACATACAAAATCAAGTTGAGTGGTTTCTTTTAATTTTTTTTTTACACTTTATTTCCACTGTTATGTGGAATTGCCCTACAGCACAAATCGCACAGATCAAACAATAATGCTGCAAGATGAGGGAATAACACATGGATTGCATCCACGCAGTATTGAATAATTTAAAGTGCAAATCAAATACACTCTTTTGTTGTTATGAATCTTCCTACTAAGACGCTTAATATAAAATGCATATCAACCATTTCTTGATAGAGAAATATTGCTCTTTATTCATAAGGAATATTTGTTTCGTAAGAAGGAGTCATGTTTCGTTGACATAATGTTCTCATACTAATGCCTTCTAGTGTGTTTTGGATAGCGTTTGCTATCCTCAATTCCCATATTATTTTTAATTCTTTTGAATCACCCTGTTTATTTTATTGCAAGTAATGATATCGAACATGTTTTTCAGTTCGTTCCAGGCATATTTCTACATTTTTACAAAACATCCGATTGAGGCTCAGAAAAGAAAAAGTTTCAAATTTTATTAAATATAGCCAAAAACATGATGGTAATAATTTAAATTTATCAATTTTTTATCGTGTATGTCGTATACCACTGTTCTAATTTGTTTGTATCACCATCATTTATACCAAAATTAATTTATTTTGACAATTTCTGAAAATTTATCCAGAAATTCCAGATTCCAGCTCCTTATAATTTCTATAAGCACTGATTAAAATTAATCGCAGACACAAAAACCGAAAATTTGAAAGGAATACTTTAAATTTATGAATTTATATTTTAAGTTGAAACCGATATTAATTCTTTTCTCCTTTCACTAAATTATATTTTGAGGGCAAATATTCAATAATTTAAAATGTAGATAATTCTATAAATCATCCTTTCTCTAAATTAAATTTTAAAGAAAAAACATTCAATAATTTAAAATATAAATAATTCTATAAATCACACAGAATTCATAGCATTGTTTTAATATGCTTTTATCAATATAACCATCATTTGTGCTAAAAGAATTCTATAACTTTCTTCCTTAGCTTTCTAAAACTTTACTCCAGAATTCCAGAGTGCAGGTTCTTACGGTTTCTTCGGCATCAACCAAAACTTTTCACAGACACAAAATCCGAAAACATAAAGGGAATAATTCAAATTTATGAACTTATATTTGAAGGTAAATTGAAACTGACATTAATTATTTTCTACTCTCACTACATTTAATTTTGAGAGCACACGTTAAATAATTTAAAATATAAATGATTACGTGAATAATTCTGGACTCCATAGCATTGTTTTAACACGCTTGGATCATTACCACCATCATTTTCACCAAAATCTCTCTATATCATTTTTTTTAATTTTACCTTGAAATTCCAGTTTTAAATTTCTTACTTTTTCGACAAGCATTGTTCGAAATTATTCACAAACACGGAAACAGAAAACGTAAAGAAAATAATTTTAATTTATGAACTTGCATTTAAAGATAAGTTGAAATTGACATTAATTCTTTTTTCCTTTCTCTGCTTTTAATTTCGAGGGCAAAAATTCAGTAATTTAAATTATAAATTATACAAGATTCATAGCATTGTTTTAATATGGTTGGATCAATACAAAAACCTATCTAAAACATTTTCTAAAACTTTATTCCGGAATTCCAGATTTAAGGTTCTTATAGTTTCTACAAGCATTGATGAGAATTGTTCACAGACAGAAAAATTTACTTTTCAATTTAGCCATTATGATCTACAGTCGTAAGTAATACGGAAACCTTTTTTGGTTAAACGTTTAGAGACAAAACCAGAACGGGAATTCTGGATCTTTCTTTTATCAAATTTGGATTGAGGGCAGCATTGATTTTTCTGTTGCTCTGATTCCTCAAGACAAGGATCGGGGTTTTCCCCCGTGATGTTTATCTCATCAATCCTCGGGAAATTCCATTTCGTAACTGTTTGGAAAGTTTAAGGTTTCTGTTTAAGTGGAACTTTTTCACGTTTCGTTGAGGCATGAACATTTTTTACCGTGTCTTCCGTTCAGATTTTAACAATAAGAAATCTTCCCTTTTTTCGAAGTTTAAATTTTGTGGTACAATTAAAGACACTGAACAAGATGATTAGATTTTCCAGAGAGGGTGAAGAACGACTCAGTTTTTTCAGAGAATAGAAGAGGAAATGTGAAGATTACATTTTTATGAAATAATTGTTCAATGAAAATATTTTTTTCGCTAAAATGATTTTTCACTAAAATTATAATAGAATCTAGTATATTTATTAAACTGTAGCAGTGATTTATTGACATACTTTTTTTATTTATAACGTACTGTTGATCAATACCAGTACTGATTCTCATATGTTGCAGTAATGGGACTGCTATAACTTGTATTGCACTGCTTAGCTATGCACTTCTGCATAATTTAAATTTTGCTTAAAAAAATTAATTAATTAAAAAATTATTTTTAAATAATTAAAAAATTATTCTAAATTTCGAATAACTAATTGCAATGACATTCAAAAGTTAGGTACAAACTGCATTTTGTGTCTAATTTGCAAATAAAAATTGGACATGAAAATACAAAAATTGGCAAAAAAATTTTTCAACAGTTTTTTTTATTAAATTTTAGCTAATTTTAGCATCAAGCAGAATTTACAATTAAATAATTGCATCATTTTTTTACAAAGTTAACTATTGGAGAAAAAATAAATAAATGAGTTTTAATAAGGAATGTGTAATCCCCTAGCCGTAATGCATTGGTGGCATCGATTTTTCATACTGTCAGTTAAGTTGTGGAACACTGAAATGGGAAGCAAAGACTATTTATGGAGCAACGTTTGTTAAAGCTCAGACCTCAGAGGGGTACTTGTAAGAGCCACCCGTCTTCCGAGGAAGCCTAGAAGATGACATATCCGGAATTCTGGTCCAAGGTAAGGACCAGAATTCCTTACGGACCTCAAGATATTGCTCGACATAATCCTCAAGATATTGCTCGACATAATCATCAAGATATTGCTCGACATGTCTAGCTCGGTGAGGTCGAGCATTATCATTTATTTGGGTGAATTCCTCACCAAGCTAGACATGTACGGACAATAGCACCAGTATATGGTCTGACAATGGATCATGGATCTGGCATCTATATCTCACAGCAGTCAGAGTTCCTCCATGGGAAACATGGAGGTCAGATTGACCGCGCAGAGAGATACCAGCCCAAACCATGATTCCATCTCTTCCATAACTGTGTATTTCAATTGTTATTGTTTGGTGGCTTGTTCTTTATCGGTACACGACCTGAAACCCTCTCCAGAGACAATATGGAAGAATACAAGGACCCATTGCTGTCTGGTCTAAGTATCATGTCCAACGTGAACGATAATTTCTGTATCGTTGATAAAGAGACACACAGAAATGGTCTTCTTGAATAGAGTCCTTGATTGTGCAGACGTTTACGAGTTGTAGTAAACGCAGTATATTCTTGTACCTATTGCAGATCTGAAGAAACAGGATGGAGCAAGTATGGGTCCTCCTTCTTCGAGCTGGCTGTAAGAGCTAGAAAACTATCTTCTGAATGGGTTGTAACACATTGCAGGCCTGGTACAGGTCTTCTCGAAACTGAATTTTCAGATTGAAACTGATTCCAAAGTCTTTGAACCACACTGCGCGACACATTAAGTCCATAAGCAACATCTGCTTGTGCTAAACCTGTTTCCATCCATCCGATCGCCTGTCATCTTAATGACTTGGATAAAGGACTTGTCTGAGGCATAACCAAAAATATCTTTAAAGATAAAATTGAATACTGGCAAGTATTCATAGAAATTATTTATAAATTATCATAGCAAGCTGTTCATATTTTTATTTGATTTCTATAAAAATACCAACTTCTTAAAAAATATGTGGTAAATTCAATCCTTTAATTTAATTTAATTAATGTTACCAAACATCCCTCATATAAACCACATTTGTTACATTTATTTGCATTAATTTAATGGTGAGCTACAAAAAATAGGTACCTTAACTTTTGGATACTAGTATAATAAAATAACAAAAAGTTTACATTTTGACTTGATGCTATTAAGGTTTCAACTAAAATCTTTTAACCAACTCATTGCAAATATAAGATCAATTTTAATTAAAAATTTAATTTTGAAATAAGATTTTTCAATTATTTTTCATGCATTTCTAACTTTCGTTTATAAAGATTTACATAACTGCAGTTGAAAAAAAAATCGATGATAAAAACCCATAAAATGTAAGATAAAAATAAACATAAGGAACTTTCTGTCGAATTCATTTAATAATTATATAATGAAACTTCTCTAAATTGACACCTCCGTTCAACATCTCCGTTCCCAAGAAGACGCCCCCCCCCCCGCTGGAAGGTGTGGGTCGCCTCTAAAGGCCTCTCTTCCAGTTTGGAAGTACAAAATAACTGTTCAAACAAGCCCTAATCGGATATTTCTGATAAAGGGAATTTCAAGAACCACCTAAAGTAAATAGTTCTTCTAAAATTTCTAATTGCTCTTGCTAAAAGATGCAATATGAGTTTGCTTGGATCGTTCATCATTTTCAGAGGAAACATTTTCAATTTTTTTAACTGCAAAAATGCATCCTTAATCAGCAGCATAACCTCAGCATCGCAACCCATGTCAGCAGTTTCTTTGTCAGAGTCAGAATCAGTGGCTGAAAGGCGCAAATGAAATCTGAATGCCCAACAGCGATATATAGCGTAGTTTGCTTTCCCCTTCTTATTCTGAAAGGAATTTTTATTTTCGATTTTTTTTTTTTTATCTTTCTTACGTCCCTTTTCTATTAATAAAATTTCCGAGGTCAGAGAGACGAATAGATTGTTCTTCCCTGAAGTTGAACTGGCAAGTAACTTGAGTGTACTACCGAATATTTTATAAAGTTAAATACAATCTAAAATAATATAATTCTAAAAAATGGGATAAGTTATTGCTTTACATCTTTAAAAGCAAATATTGATTCTTAAACTTTTTATTTATAATCCCTGAGATTAAATTTATACAATATATTTCAATGATATCATATTTGTGTGTAAGTTAATAAAGTTGCTATATATTATTGAACCTATTAAATAATTAAATTTCGAAATGAATTCTTATTTTTTCTAATTATTTTAAAATAGTTTAAATGATTATTTTCAATGTGTTTTGAGTGAAATTATGTTGTAAAGTTGCTTCAAACAGTGTTAATTTTTCAGATTAGCTTTCATAGTACAGTTAAATAAAAATGGAATCTTTTAAAGTTAATTTATTTTTTCTTTATTCAAAGAAAAGATGATGGTTATTAAGGGATCTTTGCTTTTTTAGTCATTTAGATCTTTTATATTGTATGAAAACGTCCTTTTATGAAAATGCTTTAGAAATTTTAAAAAATGAAATTTTTGAAAATACTCGTCAGTTTACGTCTCTCAAATGTCATTTTATGAATTTATCAAAAGATATTGAAATGCAAATGATATTGTGCTGTTTTCTTGTCATCCTTATAAATTTAACTTCAGAACATTACTTCATTTAAAAGCAGATATTTTAATACTTAATATAAATTATCATTTACAAGAGATGATTTTAATGCTACTCTCTAAAATATATACAGTAATTAGAAAATTTTGCATCATTTCAAGTTTTCTATGGGAAAACCATATATATTGACCTTAAGTGAAATAAATAATAATTCTAATATATTATTAGGGCGAGGAATACTTTCTTAAGATTATAACTTTCAATTTATTTGCCGTTTTCACACATTATAAAATATTAATAATAATCATTTAAAATACTCAATTTGGTTTTTGTCCAACAACGATGCTTTTAGCTTTCTTTAAAATCCATGTTTTCATTTAATATAAAATTTTACTACAATGCTAAGCTAAATAAAACACTATTTTATAAAGATTTAAAAATTAACTATTCAAAAATATATCCTTCATAACCCTGAACTACTGGTCTTAAATAATCAATACATTTTCCAGTAAAAGCTTCAAAGATCTCTGCTTCAAAATACTTAGTTTCTTCAATCCATCATATGATATTTACTTCTGAAAATTTAATTCAGCGTGACACTTTAGCCGAGAATTTTTACTTTGGCAAAAATCCTTTACTTTGATCGTGCATCAGTTGTTCAGTCAAGTGAAGTTAGTTATTTTCCACAAAATATAGATAATTTTAAAAATATATCCCCCCACGAATAAGCACTACTGTTACAAAATTCAACATTACATTATTTCTTAGAATAAGTAAAGAGTATATGTTTTGTATTAGGTATTATAGTAAAATTCAAGCTGTATTAAAATGTTTTTCAGAATTGATAATGCGTAGTTTTGTATTGTATTACATATTTTAATAAAATTCAACCTATAGGAAAGTAATTTTTAGAATTGGTAAAGAGTACTTGTTCGATATTATATTTCAAGAATTAATAAAAATTTTTATTGTTAGTTATTGGAAGAGAAAGTTAGAGGAAAAAATATTACTTGCACTACATATAAAAATCAGAGTTTTCGCTTGAAGTCTGAGTTTGTATAAGATACTTAAGTCAAACCTTTGTAAGCTAGAATTAGGCATTTTCTCTACATATTATCTTTTGAATTTTGAACATTTGAATAGCTGTATAATTCGGGTTATAACTAGTTGGAAGAAAATTTTAGGGAATGTGCAGATAGAAACTTTTACACCTGGAGTCGGTGAGTCCAAGGCTAGAAATTATTTTACCTTTCAGTAGTGCTACGTTCCTAATATGCTAATCAATTTTAGAATTAAAATCCTAGGACCAAAAAGGATTTTGCTTGCGTTGACAACAAGAAAGAACACTTAGAATTTATAGGCAGAAATTGAAGTCCACGTTAAAATCATCTTACCAAAGATTTATGGTGCCCTCTACTACTCCCGACCCCCCCCCAAAAAAAGATAGAACCAAAAAAGGAAAAGGCCGTAGGAAATAAGTTATGGAAGTGTTTATCGTAGATGAATTGAAAAAAAGTAGAAGTAGAAGCATCGGCATTATGCAATGAGGGCTCTATAAATGTTGGGATACAATGCAATATATAAAGAAATAAAGGAATCTATTTTTTGGAAGTATCAAATATTCGTTCTCAGAACAAACTCATTCCACACTATAATGAAATTAATTCATCGTCACATGTTAAAAAGCAAATGCGTTGCGAAAATCTCATTTTGGAATGCGCTACGCATTTTATAGGAGGAAAAAGGTTGCGATGCCATTTAACACCATAAAACGCGTAACAAGAGCATATTAGATGAACTCTAAAATTATGTTCATTTTACGATTACGTCATCATGTGAATTGACTCCATTTTAGAATAAAATATTAAATGATTATACGTTCCATAAATGAACGCTGCTTTATTCAACGGAATGCTATCTAGAAACTTCCTTGCTAAGCTATGAATCTTCAGAAATAATGGAAACCTTATAATGTAGTCGAAGGGACATAGCAAACATAAACAATATATATGATATTTTATAATCAGGTATTGTAAAATATCGTATAACATCAATATGTACTGTTCATTTCAGAAGGTCGCAGCTAACACTTTTGGACGATTTTACTACGGAAAGGGGTGATAGGCAGTGAGTAAGATGACCGTGGCCTTCAGGCAAGTTAGGCGCAATTTTCAGTTAGTCTTTTCCAATGTGAATATTCATTTCCGTTTTGAATAGCACTATTTTAATTTCAGACTTGTGTATTAATGTTCGCATGACTAGTTCAAGTGGCAATAGTGGTTTCAGGAGTGGTAGTAAGAATATTTTATCCAATGTTATTAAATTTTGTGACCAGAAATCGAGAATCCATTACTCCGATCACACATCCGACAAAATGGGCCAGTCAAATTGTAAATACGGGCTAAGTAAAATATAAACATCCTCACTCCATTTTTCGTTTTACCCCTATTTTGGTGAAATCGACTCCGCCTAAAACATGCGCAAAAGCGCGGAGGATTTCCGAATCTGATATTGAACAGTATGTCGCCGTATGCTGTGCTGTGATTCAAGAATTGTAATGAATCCAAAATTAAAAGTAGCGCAGCGCACTTGATTTGTGTCATTTGAGAATGAACTGACTGTGTTAGTTCTTAAACACTTCTGTTCTTATCGTTGAGTGATTATATTTATTCAAATCTTCTTTAATGTAAGGATGCAATGAGGTAATATTTTTCAAACCACGTAAATTGTACATGTCTATCTTAGTATCTATCTATGTAATTAAGAATAAATGTAGTATTGGTGAATTTTTTGTAGCAAAAACGTAAAGAAATATTTACAAAATTGTTTGCATTCAGCAAGAGGCATATTTCACATTCCGTCTATCATTTCACTTATAATAAACAGAAAGCGTTACTCTGGATAGAAAATTTGATGCAGCTTTGGTCTTTCCTCTGAACATCAGCGTAAGGCTGAATATCCGACGAAAATAATTAAATGTAATTGGAGTAAACATTAGAAATGCTATGCAACAACCAATGGAAAAGTTAAGACTTTAGTATCTGTAGAATAATGAATAAATGTTAGAATGGCTTACAGAATTATGAATACTTGTTTAGTTTGAATTCTATGTATATTACTAAAAGCCTATTCTAAATAGAATCCAAAACTTATAAAAATACTAATGTTTTTGAATATTCAGAAAAACCACAGCACTTGAATACTTAACAGCTGTCGTGTCTAAAGTTTTTTAAATACTATTTAGGATATTTACACATTCAACTTCTTTTCGTCTTAACTTTTATCTTTATTCATCCATGCATTAATATCTCTTTCAGATAAGCAAATAGATTTTCCTTTTTCGTCTGATTATTCAGAAGCAGAAAACAATTATAAGCTCTTTCTATAACAGCTTAACGAAAAATTATAATGTGAAGTTTCTTTCCATAACTTTTCTTTATTATTCATCTGATGAATTTTTGATACATGTAGAATTAGTGACATGTGATTATGAATTAAATGGCAAGTTTCCAAACACACTGTCTCAGATTCTTTTAAAGTATAAACACCGATATTTCTTATAGAAACAAAATGTCGTTTATTTATTTGATATATGAAGTTCTGTGCGATTTAAATAAGCAAAAGTAATGGTTTGACATATATACTAATTCCAAATGTAAATATGGAATTTTCTTTGTCTCATTTTAAAAATTACCAGATACTTTGATAAAACTAAATTGGGAATAAATATATAAATAAATATGCTTCAAAAAACTTTTTTGTAGTTTTATCGATAAATTAGTTCATAAATGTATGCACATTTAAAATAAAGCAATATCTTTACTCAAAAAAGCTTCATGATTTGAAGGTTGCTTTAATTTAATATTTTAGTTTATTGCAAAACAGTTTTATCGTGGTTAAATATGCTATCGCTTTTAAGAAGTTTGAAAGAGTAATAATTTTAAAAATATCCAATAAATGTGTTGCTTTTTTGGCTGATGAAACAGAAACCCGTTTCTGGCATTAACAATACTAATTCTCGTTTTTAGTATTAAACAGAGTCTCAGTCATCCAACAGACAATTTTAACTGACATTGATTCAGAAATTATTAAAACTCTGAAGTATAAAAACGTATTCAGTAGTTTAATTTTCGTTAGGTGGTTTTCCTATCGCTTTTTTGCAAGGTCTTCGGGTTAGACATTCGGATTGCCGTACAGTAAATAAGTACTGATGGCGAATCTTAATCCATTAGATCTATGTGGTGGTGAATGAATAACGTTGTTAATATTTCTTTAATTTTTGTTCATGATTCATGATGAAAAATGTGAAGTGGCGAACGATGAAACAGTCCGGTGTATTAACAATGACAAGGAGTTTGAAGGTCCACCAAATCAGGTCACTGATGTTAAATGACTCATAAGTATAATCTAAATCTACCGATTAGTTTCAGTTTAGATATATTAACGTCCCATTTTGTAGCAAAAGAGGACTTTTTTGGGACGGACCTCATAATTTTTAACCGCGGTCAGATGGCAAGGACGACACTGAGTTATCATCCCCTTCTCCAATCTTCTGCACCACGCCAGCGGGAGGACGTTTTACCCCCCACGTATGATTTAATCTGCAACATGCCCACATAGACGACGGATTTTCAGTGGAATCGGGTTTCGAGCCTGCAAACCTACGGCTCGAAGCTACTACCTTACCACTATGCCACCATAGGCCCTAAGTGCTATTGAAGTGGTCGTGAAACACATTGAACAGAAAGAGGAAACCTCAAGTAAAGACCTGGTTCTTGAGATGAGATAAGATGATATGGTAAATAGAAAACATTGGTCTGCCAAATGCAACTATCAAAAGACTTTCCAAGAACAAGATGACTATCAAAAACTTAAAATAAAAAAGTCAATTTTCTCTTTACAGATATTGTTGTGTAGTTTTACTTTTCTTGTAACATGGCCTTAAATGACTAATAAGTTGGTAATATATAATTTTTTTATTCTGAACTACAGCAGTGGCGCTCTTTCAATCAAAGCAAGTTAAACAGTGCTTCAGCAAGTGATTTATAATTTCAACTCTAACTGCGCATTACAATTTCTTTCCTCTCGAAAATTGTCATACGAAGCAGAATTCAATTTTTTTGTCGCTATGGACGCCCCTTATTGTTTGAGAAATACGGCGGAAGAGGTCACGAGGTCAATTGGTCTTCCTTTCAATACGTCTGGCTTTCGAGCCGATTGTGGGTGCAATGTAAAAATGCGTCTTTAAAGTAAGTAAGTGGTTCGTGCTTCATCTCGCCACTTTGTTGTTGGTTCTGTTGAGTCTATACGTATATATATATAATGCTTATTACGTGATATTCTTTGCCTTCAGGTCCATTACGTGACTTTTGTGAGCTTGAGCACTTGCGCGCAGGGTAAAAAATATTGCCCAAACGAAACTTTTTACTTTCGGTTACATATTTACGATGCATACGATTTGCAACTTTTAAATACAAATATGTATTTTTTTGTTTCTTTCTTTTTCTTCAGTTTATTTATTGTAAATTTTACTTTATCTGCTGCTGTAGGTTTTAGAACCACCGCACGCCAATGAAATAATGTTATCATGAAACATGTTGTTGATACTGGGATTTTACATAAAAAATGTTGCATCTTCTCCTTCCTTCATTAACCGACATTATTCCTAATCCGTCATCGGCATCGAAGATTTTACTGTTATTAAAATGTTGCATTAGAGCTTAAAATTTAAGCTTAAATCTTTTTTCATGCAAGAGGTGAATTTCCCTTTCAGTTTTTTAAGCATTTGCGTATGTGTGGAATTAAATAATAACATTAATTCATTGAGAAATTTGTTGGTTTATTCTATTAAAGACTAACGGTAAAAGAAAAGTAGTATACATAATTGCTTAATATAAATTTGGTAGTGTACGTAGACTGAAATGAAAATTAATCTTATTAGAAAATTTTTTACCGACCATATTATATTGGAGCCAAATAAGGATAATTAATTGTATTAAGGAAAAGCTTTATGGTATTTAATTTCATCAAAGTTTTTATTGCCTTGTAAATCGTAAATACTTAATGAATTTGGTAACAGCTTTACAGCTTACAAGATCTCTTTAATTTTACAACTTATAAGAATTTGCTGTCAGTCGCTTTTTTTACTTTTCGCTATCAAATTTTATCGGAAATTTAATTTTGTCGTAAATTACGTTACGCATTTGATTATCTTATATTGTATATTATATATCTGACGTGGTTAAAGTGTTATACAGTCGGATCTCTATTTAACGAACCTCTATTTTGCGAACTTTTTCTTTGAACCAATAACATTTTGCGAATTTCTTTGCAAAATAACCTCCAAATAGCGAAGTGCATTTTCTATTGAACGAACTTTTTCTTGTGATCCAATATTTTTTTCTCCCTATTTCTCAAAATATTTCTGAATATATCAAACTTATTCTTTCTTTTAACACATTTTATAGTGATCAATGGCCTTGAATTGGTTTTACCATTCGCCTAACTCACCGAGAGCAGTAAAATCGCTGTCATTCTTTGCATTTCATCCAGGAAGTGCAACCTTTATCCACCCCTCCACTGTCCACTTCACTAGAAAAACTTTCAATATCCCCCTTTCACCCTCAATGGTGCTGTCCCGTGTCCTAGAACTAGTCTCCTGTTTTCTAGATTGTTGATCAGAGTCGTGCTGGTAATTTCGGTTCTTGTAGCTGGAAAATGTCAAAACGAAATTGCCTGAGCATAAAAAAATAATAATAATTCTTCATGAGGTGGATAAAGGCATGAAGAAAAAGGATATTGCTTTAAAATTTGCTTTTCCTCCAAACAGCTTATCAACCATAATAAAACATTTTGATAAGATACAAAATTATGATTAATCGAATTTTTGTTCAAAACGTTTAGAAAGATATGTCTATGAAGATGTGGATGAGGCAGTTTTGAAGTGGATACAAACAATGCAAGATAAAAATGTTCCGATCTCTGGGCCTTTCATACTTGAGAAAGCTCTTCAATTTGCGAAGGCATTGGGATACGACGAATTTCGAGGAAGCAATGGATGGCTTGAAAAATTTAGGAGAAGACACGGAATTGTGGCAAAAGTAATATCTGGTGAAAGTAAAGTCATTGATGATAATAATGCGGATGAGACTGCCTTATTTTTTCAATGTTTGCCCTCAAAAGACATTTACTTTTAAAATGGAAAATTGCTTTGGAGGAAAACAAAGCAAAGCAAGATTAAAGTTGGACAAACATATGATTGCAGAGTATCGCAAAATTGCTCTCGTTTTTCACAATTGACCCGCCCATCCGAAGAAAATCAACCAAAAAATGAAAAATGTTAGTTCTTTACTTGTCACCAAACATTGCATCAAAACTGCAGCTAATGGATCAAGGGGTGATAAAAAAAATTAGAATACACTATCGCAAAAGAATAGTGCTAAAAGTTATCACTGCGCTTGAGAACAATCCATCCATACCAAAGATCAACTTACGGGAAAGCATATCAGAAATTTCCAAAGCATGGAACTTTGGAAATTTCTGATATGCGAATAGTACGATCTGTGACATAAGTCACAGATCGTACTATTCGCAATAGTTTTGCCAAGCTGGATTCTTTGTCAGTGTTAGATTTATAATCACTTCATTTTGTGGAAAATGTCTGTGTTAAAAGATTCAGAGTCTTTTGGATCGAATAAAGCAGGTTTTATTTACAGCATGGTCAGTCATACATGAAAAGCAGAATTACAGTGAAGATAAAATGAAAGTCACTCATATATATAGATTTTCAAGAGGATTGAAAAGATAGAAAGGCAGCCAATGGGGATTCGTAATGATACAGTGAAACAGCGAATAGAAAACATTAATACGACAACCAATCAGCTCTATTTAAAAAGGTTTGAGTTTTCTGAAACTTAGTGATATAATGTGCGAATACTCTATTCTAACAGTCAGAAATGAGAATTCGACAAGTACGAAGGACGAAGACGATATTCTCTTAGAGGACCTAAAAAAATGTGGATACAGCTAAGGGAAAAAGAAGAAATTAACGATGTTGTGCTGATTAATGATTTTCTTTTGCTTGATTCTGAAGCTCAAACCTCGGAAAGACTAACTGAATTGGATATTTTGGACACTGTGAGAAATGAAAACAATACAGCAATGAATTGCGACGAAGACGATGATGAAGTTGGAAATGATCATGATTCAGAAATCAACAAATCCTCTTATGATGAAAATGCTAAAATCATTTGAAAAAATCCGACGCGGATTACAGTTGAAGAAAATACGCCTGAAGGGTTTATGTTGCATTTCAAAGATGCGAGACGTATTAGGAGAGAAAACACTTTATCAAACAAAAAAACTCTGACAAAATTAACAGACTTTATCAGTAATTAAATTTAAGGATTCTTGTTATAATAAATGAGATAATTTCATTAAAATCAATTAATTTTAATATAAAATTATTTTTTTAAGTGTCGTGTGGTTTTTATCTTTAATTGGCTTAATTACTTTTAATTTAGATTTCAGCAAAGAACTTATGCAATCAGGATCCAAATAAAAGATCTTATATAAAATACATTCAAGTAATTTAAACAATCTGCGTTGTGTTCAAAAATATTTTAGCAATAACCCCAGGAAGTAACATACACAGACATAATTTTAAAAGGTAGCTCCAGACCTGGATAATCCGTTAGGGCATAGTGAGGAATAAAATTTAAACATGAACAAATGACAGAGACTGCTATGATAAATTAACTTCAGTTTATTTAAGAATTTTAAAATAAAATTATTTAGTCGAATATGTCATGATATAAGGGAACACAATCACTAAAAATCTGGATTATCACACAGTTTTTGAATGGATCAAGAAAAACGCATTACAAGCTGAATTTGAGTAGTGACCCCCTAACAAATGTAAAACATGACATAAGCATTTTGTTGAAAAATAACAGTCACTAATATATATGATGACACATGAGCGAGTTAATGGCATACAGATAATGCAATGAAGCATGTGGATCACTCGCAGAAGCAACAAATGTTTTCAATTAAATTGATGCTCAATTTCTAATAGCATTTTTAAATTCCTACTTATTATACTAATAACTGCTCCTAACTTTTACATTTAAATTGGATATTGAGACCTGTAATAATAAAACCTAATCTCCTCAATTATCATTTCATTATCTTTCTAATTACACATTGATCCCCAAGCTTTGCACATTAAAGTTTAAGCATGATTCTTACAAAACAAATATTTAAACTGCTCTCTCATTATGTCAGTATTTTACATATTCAAGATATCTGCACATCACTTTACATTATATCATTAAGGCCGAAACCAATTTACATCTACCTCAAACGAAGATTAATAATACCTAAACAATTACAAGAAAAAAAAACACTTAGCTTTGTATCAAATGTTGGAAGTTTTGGCTTGACCCAGGGACACGCACAAGGAAAGTTTGCAGCCAGGGTGGGAGTCTCAGTTGGCATTGGAATCTCGAGTTCAGACCAGAGGCATGTCTAACCTCTCACGTGCATCTATCCAGTCCATGGCTTTCTGATGTATCAGCAGCGAGAGTCTCTAAGCAGACTGTTGGGTAGCTCTCCACTGGTGTAACACGGTGTTTACAGGATCATCGGATTTTTCTTGGTCTTGCTGCTGGGCGCTAGCTCCTCAAAAATTGGTCCTACATCATGACGGTTGTCCTGCAAACAGATCGAAGTCGTTACTGGTGCATAGTCATCTGCATCTCCAGATTCAGCAGGCGAGGCACTTGTTTCACAGTTGAAGAACCATACTCGCAGGCAATGACGTCTGTACTCGCCTTCAGCCGTTGGTAACCACGACTCGTCCCAATAGGCAACAGCTTTACCTTGCTTAGTGCATCATCTCCTTCAAGCACGCACTTTCAAAATATTTCCCTTGCTCGTAATCACCTCAAGCTATGGCCGCCTTACGATATCAAAAACCCACTTCTCTTCCTTTAGATGATGCCATTCCCTCCGTCTAAAAATTCTGCTAGGAAAAGACAGTTCAGCGTCTACAGTCCTCCCACCACTTGTCATCTCCTCTTCTTATACCAAAATAAGATGCCGTACCATGCCCTTTTTTTATCGCTCTCTTCCAGAGCCTAAGGTCATCTTTTTCCATTGGCAAGGCATAGAAACCAAAATTAATTTAATTGCGCCAAGACGCCAAACAGTCCTCAGAAACTCGCCAACAGGACCAGCAACCCCTTGTGCACGCCCCAGAGACTTGCAGATAGCCAATAAGGTTCTGATTGGAGGTCAAGGATTCTCAGAAAAAGGGTAGGCATTGCCCTGACACCTCCAAGGGGTAATTAATCAATATCAGGGTTCGAATACGAGGGTCTTTGAGCAGGCAGACAATTTGTCGCGTCAGGACAGTAAAATTTGGGTGGCCCGTTACAAGCTTATTGTCAACGAGTCAAAATGGCAGGAAGTGAAATTGACCTCAGTAGTAAAGTGGGAGATTCGGATCCTTTTCTACAAAGGAGCGGAGGACTCAAGAAACCTCAAGCTTAACAGGGGTTCAAAAAGCAATTACAGCGATTCAACATGCACGTGCGTTTCTCAAGGGGAAGGGGGAGTATACACAGTAAAAGTGGAAAGAAAAAGGTCGTAGTCTGCAAGGGGGTTCTATACAATTAAAAAAAAAGTTAGCTGTCCAGAGTTCAAAAGTGCATAAAAAGAAAAAAGACAGTTTTCTGCAAGTTTAAACAACGAATTACAACAAGGAAAATTTTTAAGTGTCTTAACAAAAATAAAGGAATTAATTGCCGAAAATAAACATTAATTAAAATAAACTACACCACATAAGATTGAAAATAAAGTATATTCCCGGACAAGGTTTTGTTTTATTCTCGTTTTCCTTGAAGATTTTTTTGATGGGTAAGATATATAAAACAAATAGATGTTAATTTACAAAATAAAGGTGTGATTAATTACTTTTTTTAATAATATTTAGCGTTTATGAATTTAAAATCTGTTTTGTGTAGTTTAAAGTATTTTAAAAGGTGAATCTCTATTTAACGAATTTTCCATATAACGAACTTTTTTTTCGGGATTTAGCGACTTCGTTAAATAGAGGTCCGACTGTATTTAATAAACAGAACGGAAACACAAAATGAAAATTATTACAAAATACGGGACATTCGGCCCTTAAATATTACTCGAAACAGTAGGTGTTCTCAAAGAAACACAGACGATTAACTTATTAAAACAGAAAATTAACGGTTATTGATTCAACTCTCATTCTTAATTAGTCACCAACTGATATGTATTCTCGGTGTCAGTTGTTTCGCGATTAAGTGGATACAAGTAAGTCTTATTTTTGTGAAGATTCGTCAATTTTCCATGTCTTGAGGTACTAAGATACTGCACTTAAGTTTTTGGCAGTTTATTTTGTTGCCAAAGGAGATGGGAACAGAAAGGTACCACAATCACTAAGGACTTACTCTGCCCAGACAAGGAATGCGGAATAAATATGAATAACCTTACAGTCACGACAATTAATCGGGCATTGTGGCCCCCGTGTTACATCCCCCCTTAATGACAGCACATCGACCCTTCATTGGTAGGAGGCAATTTGAAGCCATACCATTATTGTACACCATCGGAAGTGAGACTCTAATTACTGATATGGCATGTTCTCATTTCCATATTTGAGGTACTCCCTTAAGTGGGAATAAGAACAAAAAGATAGAACTTTAAGGTAGGTAAAGGTAGAAGACGTTCACGCTAGATCTTATACGGCGCTAAGATTTGGCTGTTGATTTGCAGAAACCACGGACCGACCGGAATCGATATGCGCAGCCTAAAATAACCGGCTGCCACGCGGGGGAATATCGGATTCTGTGACTCAAACAAAATTGAAACCAATAAAGTGTGCAAAAAAACCCATACCCTACAAATCACCAGATGGGCACACTGCAGATAAGCACTGTGATAATATCAGTAATAAGAAGGGCCGCCGAGAGCAGATACTTGTAAGGGGCAAATTACTGGCATACGGGTCCCCTATACTGACATGAGGCCCCCTTGCGAATTGAGAGGGTAGTGGCCAATCAATGAATGGAGATCTTTCTTTTAATTGTTCGAGCACGTCATGCATTGTTGCGAAATGAAAATATAGTTCAATTCATGCCGTTTTCCATTTTCCATGGATAAAAATATAATACTCTTGAAAAACTGAAGAAACTATTTTTCCTTTTTCTGGGTCCAGTGTATTTTGTCCTTGCTGTGCCCCTTTCTTGACGGGCATAGTCATCAGAAAAACAGCCTTTCACCAATCTTCCTAGTTATTAAACAGCCATGGAACCGAGAACTCGATTATTATTTTATGCTACGAATGTGCATCAGTCTTCATACTCTTACAAGCATTTAAAGTCGCTTTCCAGCAATGTGAGTCTTATGGTTGGGAAGAGAGTTTTACAGGGATAAGTATGGGATGACTAGCAGTAACCACGTCTGGTTCCCCGATCTTATTTGGCGACTTTGGCGTCGAAATATGGGATCTCAAAGGTGCTGGAATCTTCTCGATATTTCTATTAGGAGAGAAGATACGCTTGAATGTAATAGATAATTCCATATGACGTCACGGCCTGCCGGGGGAAACTATATAAGGAGAGCGCTCGGATGACGGAGGAAGTGTGTTGATGGACTGGGATCGCCTTGGAGCGCGAATGTCTTTGGAGTTCTATCCGCTGTGCGAGCTAGTTAGCTGATAGACGCCGAGCGGTAGGAGTGTTATCCATTGGGGACGACTTTAGAGTTTCTACTGCAGTGCGAGCTGAGCGCTATTGAAAATGCTGTTATTGCCGTTATTAGTTATTTGCTGACTGTTTGTGTTGCTAAATATCAAAGTGCTGAACTGTTATTACCTGTGAATTGTTGTCTATTTACACTGCTAATCTGTGCAAGAACTATTGTTTCCTGCACCTGTGCTACGTGTTTTCCTGCATATTTGTAAATAAACCTTCATTCTTCATTATCCTGCGTGTTGGACTGTTTACACCATACACCCACAGAAATATTTTTTGTAACTACTACTTAATGTAAGGGAATTGCCTCTGTAAGAAAGATATGCAATTTTAAATATCTGAACTGTTGTTTTTAAAACAAAATTAGAGCAAATCTCAAGCGACACATAACAAGCAATATAATAAAACAGAAATAACATTCAAACACAAAGTCCAAGCCAAAGTTCACGAACGATTATTAAATTCCTACAGCAGTTGAAAATAAACACAATTTGTTTTAGTGTAGTATTTAATTAAAATAACACCCTTTTGTTAAAACAATATCCCTGTTTTAGTACTTTCATATTTATTATTTTGCACAATTTAAACGAACAGCCTAAATATTTCCTATCTGAGTAGCCTTGGCCCACTTCGATTCGCATCCAATTTTAATTTTCTTCTCATTTTAATATCACACAAAACAAGCTGTCTAACCCAAAATAGTTTTCGGCCTCGAAGACATAATAAAGCCAATCCTCCGAACCCTTTTATAGGGCTCTTTTCAACGGAATGACGTCAGCAAATGGAACTGAATATAAAAATATTTTCCGATGTCCCAGATCTTTATTCGCGAGGCGAATCCGGAAAAAAAAATGAAATAAAATGACTTCAGAATCCCGAGACTTTGTGGTGACTTACTGCGAGGGCTTGGCACATAAAGATGGGTCACATGACCCAATGGGCTCCAACTCGGAAAATATGTATTAAAAGGGTTCTTGGCGAGATATTTCTGTCCAATTACATTCGGTAAAAAATATTTGTCTCCAGGACAATTGAGATGGAGAAAGATTGAATTCGTGAATATTCGGAATGAATCTAAGGAAATGATGCTGTTTGTTATGAAAATTCCTCCAGCATAAGGTCATTTTTTATATTTGCTGAAACACTTACTTTGTTGTTATACTTCTGCCTGTATCATAAAAAAAACTAGATTGTTACCTGAGTTAAATTATAAATGAAAGACCCGTCTTATGAAGAAATTCCAAAGGAAAGTTTTTTTTTCTTTCCCTTAAGTTTTGTATAGTTATTATTATCCTTTATTTTTGTTATTCAAATGACGAGAGTGGCAATAGAAACTTAACCCTCTGACACCGATCGAGGAGGTTCCTAGCGGTATAAAAATATCCTCATTACAGCTACGAAGTCCCGTCTGAGGCGTTTGGCTTCTTTTGAGGGGAGGGGAGTTCTTTGAGATTGCTTCGGAGATAAGCAGGGTAGGGGGTCCAATTATCCTTGCCAACCACAGCCCAATTCCGTGCGCCTTATGGGAAGGTTATAGCAGGGGGTAAATGACCACCAAGGTTGGGAGAGTCCAATTAACGTTGCTTCATCCCAAAGAGGCCCCGTTCTAAAGGGGCTAGAAGAAAAATGTTGCCTCGGGATTAAAGAGTTAAATCAATTAGTTATCTATGTTTGATTAGATGCAATGTTTCCAAATAAAGAGGAAATGTTTACAACAGGATATGTTGAACTTATTTCAAATTTCGAAAAGGAGGGAGACATTTTGCGACCCAAATGTTTAATAGAAAAGGAAACAAAATTTAAGGTACCTTAGTTAAATTAAAACTGAATATAATTGTTTTGTAAATAGGCTGTTACTGATTTACTGGAAGTCAAGAAGATCCTTTTAACTATTTTTGCTTTCAAGAAATTGAAAAATCTTAGAGAATAAAGTCCTGTGAAATTTTCCGTCCCCCCCCCAATTTGGAGCGACGACCCACAGTTATGAACTCTTCGATTAAATGATGCGTAGAATAATTGTAATCGTTTTTTGGTTTTAATTTTAATTGATTATTGGATATATGCCTTTTAATTTACTTTACTTTTCATTCATTTGTCATTTCTTTAATATCATTTATGAGTTCAATGAAAATGTGTCTTATATATTATAATCTTTCATTATTTAATATTTTCTATGAATATAAATATCATATTTGGACAAAATAGGACTCACATTTTTTCGAAAGATTTATATATTTTTCAAAAGCTACGGTCGATTAAAACTATTTTTTATGGTAGCATAGAGGGAATGTAATGTTGTCATCTAATTTATTGAAAGCGTTTAAAACACATTCAACAATATAGTTTTTAAAAATCAGATCTTTCAGTAATAAATTATGGCAGTATAATTCACAGATAAAAACCTTTTCATCATTATGTAATTTTTTTATCATTACCATTTCAAATTTTTTATCATTTTGTATTTTTCAATCACTCCCATTGAAAATTTTTAAAATTATGTATTTTTCAATCATTACCATTTAAATTTTTTATTATTATGTGTTTTTGAATCGTTAAAATTTAAAATTTTTATCGAATTTTTTCCTATCCAGCCCAAAGCGATTGAAAAAATTTCTAAACTTCTTATGAAATATGGATGAGTGAAAATAAATATTTTGAATTTAAGATCAGTATACTCATAATCAATAAACTAAATATAAAATATTTCGAAACTTGTATTTTAAAAGGACTCTCTTTCAATAATAATCCTTTCTTTGATCAAAAAAAAATTCATTAATTTTTCTCGCATTATTGAATTGGAATTTTTATAAATATTTGTTCACCATTTTTTACATTTCAGAAATTAATCTTATACGAACAGAACTGCTATTAAAAATCAGAAAAATTATGGGAAATGTCATTTTGCAATGCTTACTGTCCTGCTTATCTCCTTTAAATCAGAAAAAGAAATTTATTTAATTGACCTCTGATTCAGTATATTTTATAGTGTATTTCTGATTTGATGTCCTGTGCTTCGAATTCATTATACCTCATTATAAACAATAAAATACATTTTTAAGTAGTTTTGTAATATAAAATAGGAAGTTAACTTTTAATAATGATGCTAGGTACCTTTAACGGTTTTTGTAACAAATATTAAAGTTTTCCGATTCCAAACATAAAAAAGAAATTTTTCTGGTTACTAAAAGTTTTAATTACAATTTGTGTTCGAACATCCAACGCATTAGCATATTTAAATATTTGGAAACGATTGCAATTCATCTAAATTAACTTGAATTCATTTAAAAATTTTACTCCGTCTTAAATTGACTTATTCGTCCTTAAGACGATCTCATGGGTATTACCTCCGAAACGCACTCTTATTTTGATTGACTCGTTAGTGTTTTGCTCTTATTTTTAAATTTTTTGTTTCAAAAATTGCTCATCAAAATAATCCTCAGCCATTTTTAAAGACGTGCAGTCCGCAGAAAAAGAATTCACTTTGTTTTGCTTCATTTATTTAATACTGGTTCTATGCTCATTTTGTCTGAGCATCTACAAAACTATCGAGTTAATTATCATTAATTTATTTAAGTACTTGTTAACCGCGCATTCTTTGATGTGGATATTTTGAAGCTGCTAAGAAGTTGAATAAAAATTCTTTGATTTTAATATTTATTTCTCTAGGGTAAGTTTCGTAAATGCAACTTCTTAGGCTTAATTTTGAAAACATATTTAAAGGTTTGGGTTTTTTCTAAGAAAAAAGAGACAGCAAATCTCATTTGTTTACTAACAAAACGTTTGTAAAGTAGAAAAAGTCACAAAAAATAATATGCAATATGCGCAAAAGCTATGTTTGTTCACACTGTGCTGGAACAAGGTATTGGGTAAAACTACTGCTAAAATTCTAAAATGTTACTCAGTTTCACGCATAGAAATAAAAGATATTGTATAAAAAGGTTGTCGTGTCATTTTTCAAAATTGGATATCCCAGCCCACGCGATTATAAAAAGCTTGCAAAGAAGCTACAAAAAGACTTTTTAAAAAATGCAGAATCGTGCAATTAGAAATTAATAATACACACAGAAATAGCTTGAAGAGAAAGCCATACACGATACAATTATAATCTATGAAAAGACAGCAAAAAATTGCAATTAGAGTTTGTGTTTTGCAGATTTGATGATATGAGAAAATCCACATCTCATAATGGACAATAATTTCTGCTTTTTTCGGTTGTTTCGATAGACATGAAAATGCTTTTTTTCCCTTTCTCATATACCAAATACTGAAATAGAAAATACTGTAATTTTCAAAACCTGCACTTGCAAGTCCTCCTCGATAACGAAAAAAAAAACAATTTTGAAATTTTGTCTGTCTCTCTGGCTGTTGGTCAGTAAGTCTCTCTATTAACACAATAATTCAAGCCGAAAATGATGTGGATGAATAAAAAATTGGTGCAAATATACGAGTGTAAATCATTAAGTAAGTTACAAAAGATGTGAAAAAATAATTTACCATGATAATCACTGGGAAACTATTTTATTTTTCAACATAATCTCCACCCATGTTGATGCACTCATCCATCCATCCCATCGTTTTATCAGCGCCCAAATTCCAGCTGCATAAAATTATTTGGGTTGCTGTCTCATCCACAGCACGACTTAGTGTTGAACGTCCTCATCATCATCGTTGTCGTCAGATGAAAATCGCTTGGGGCTAAGTCTGGTTGCTTTAGCCCTAACCAACCAGATTTAATTTTAAAAATGATCTGGTATGTTATCGAAGCATTGTGCAGGTATAAACAAACAACAACATCAAAACTGATTAGACCAAATATTTTTAACCCTCTAATCGGCCGAACAATCTTTTACATATTTTCAAGTTCAGCTCAAAAAAGTTTATCGTTATTTATTTGAATTTTTTTTTTAAAACGAGAACGAGTAAATATTGCGGTTACTTCCCTGTTAGCAGAAGAAGCCCTTCAATATACATACAATATCTTTACGATGTTATGTGGCATTCGGAATATCGCAGCAACATCGTGGTAATAACGTAGAATATCTTGTGCTAATAGGGTTCCTTCCCTAGTGTAGGGAAAAACCAACCGGTTTTAACCGAAAACCAGGTTTTTGTTTCGGTTAACTGTTTTTTTCGGTTTTTCTCTTGTCCCGGTTACAACCTGTTATATTTTTAAAATCCAATAACCGGGGAAAAAACCGGATCAGAAGATAGGCTCGATTTTAGGTTCTTTTAGACTAATATTTACCAAGTTATGAAGCTTTGAATTTCATCACCTGAGACCAATCAACGACGACCGCACCCTCGAGGCGTCTATTGGTTGGCAGAATACTGAAAGAGTCTTTATGAACCGATAAATATTGGTCAATGATTTGATGTCCTGTTAGAACAGTATGAATAAAAAAGTTTGTCTACAAACGACGTTTGTTTTTTTCATAAAAAACCGCTTGTTTCAAAAACCGGATATCTTGAGCGGTTAAAACCGCCAGGTTAAACCGAAGGTGAGAAAAACCTGAATAACCGAAAACAGGTTATTTTCGCAATAACCGCTATCCCTAGGTTCGTTGCTGAAGCTGCGATCCACTTGCCATTGTATCTGTCACACTGCGTACGGCATGCAGTGGAGACCTAAAACGATACAACGCTACGATCTTCTAGACTACAGATTTGAATAGCTCTTAATATTTTTAATATACACTGAAAATCTAATTTTGATTTACTTTTTATCTTAAGATAAATAAAAATTCAAAATGTCTGCAATCGAGCTTCGGCATTTCTAAATGATAGCAATTTCTTCAGCACTGGCACATTAATTATCCTGATCCCGTTAGTGTGTTTGTTTACCTATACTTTGTTCAAGCCGGATTTAAAAAAACCAATACCCAAGATATTCTATTGAGTTTTCTTGTTCTGTGAAGGTAATTATTTCTAACCAGTTGGGCAATAAATGTCAAAAATACCTGCGAAAATAACAGAAGCATTCTACTCCCACGGGATGCCAGGAATTAGGTATATGTGTTTTAGGCAGGAAAGAGGTTTCATGCTAAGTTGCAAATACTCTTAAGGGGACACATCACCTTCAGAACAATATTTTTCTATTTGAAATATTATTGAAAAAGTTTTCATACGAATAAAACTTAACAATCATATAAAGCCATCTTAAAGAGAAAAATTCATTTTGATCTGCTTGTTAAGTTTAAATCTAATTTTTTAAAGAAAAAATCAATTTTTTGAATTCTTTACTACTTTTTCAAATATTAGTATTTTGGCTTCAACTTTTATTGGCAGATTCACTGAAATATATTACATAAAACCGTGCATGGATTTTAAGGTTCCTCTAATATTCGCTTAAATATAGATTTTTTACTGTTTTATGTGGAGAAAAATGATGAAATTTAGCACTATCTCAATTTATATCTTGTATACAAAAAACACTAATCAACTAAATGCTTATTGCATGCACAGTTTTATCATATGCATAACAATAAACATGTACAAAAAATTTGAAAGCTCTATCTAAAACAGGAAAAAAGACTTACCGTTTTAAAAACAAGAAAGTGAAGAAAAGTCGATATGGAGAAAAAGTCAGCTAAAGTTGTCATTTGCGCATGTTTATCATTTGTCATAGTACATAAAAAACTAAATTACTTCTGTAATATTAGAGGTACAAATTTAAAATTTTGATGCAATAAGTAGAAAGATAAGATCAACAAAATAAGCCAATAAAATAAAAATCGATACTTTTGCCATTTTTTGGGTAATGTGTCCCCTTCTCTCTCCTCTTTCGCTTATTTCTTTCCTGTTATCAGCTATTTATACTTTTCTGCTTTATTTCAACATTAACCTTAGTTTAATTTTAGTTATATTAACGTCCTTTTGGGAAGCTTCTCGAGGACTATTTTGGGACGGGCTTCAAAATCTTGAACCGCGGTCACATGACGACACCTGAGCTGGCACCCACATCTCCAAACTTCGGAACCACACCAGCGGGAGGACGTTTGACCCTCTAGGGATGATTTAACAAGCAACATTCCCAATGCACGATGGATCTTTAGTGGAATTAGGATGCGAACCTGGAACCCTCCTGCACAGAGCTGAGATCTTGCCACAAGGCCACCGCGACCAACACTAATCTAATTCGATTGTCTGGTTGTCTTTTTATTCTATGAAGAAGACATAGTTTTAAGCTTCCTCGAATTTTTGTCGTTTTTTTTTTGAATGAAATGAGGGTACTAGCAACCTCAACTTTACGAAATCGTTACAAATGTTTTTCTCCAGTATTTTTTACAGCACGAAGGGTCGTCCTATTTTACCTCGACCTTCCGGCTTATCGTCAATTTGACAGTAAATTTGTATGTGACGCGGCCATGACAAAACGCGTTGTTCTATTTTCTTCGAATTTCTCACGATTGTTCCTCGAAGTCATTAAAAACGACGCATGTGTAAGGATTTTTATTTTTTGATTCCATTTCATGATGCTGGCCTTTTTATAGTTCCATTTTGAATAATGTTCTGCTTTTTTTCCAATGATTCTTGCCAAACGGAACTCCACTCGTGATGCCTCCGTAAATACCCATAATAGTAAATGACATTTAATTGTAATTTCATTAATACTGATAAAAGCAGACCTTAAATTGTAATTTTGTTAATGCTGATGGAAACAGATAATTGTGTCGAAAAAAATCGCTGAACTTTTAAGGACTGCCATAAAGAAGATATCTTCTTAATTTTGGACGTGATGTCTGCTGTTCATAAAAATATCAGTTCTATTAAAAAAGTATCGCATTTTGCGGATAATAATAGTACATCAGTTCATTGTAATTGAACAGTTCATTTTATTTTGTCATCATTACAATTTATGGTTGAAAAAAAAGTATATGAAATTATATGATGCATGTAATGTGGTTAACTTCATTAATCACCTTTTCAAATGATCTTCAATTGATTACGGGCTATTCCAGGAATATATTGCCAAATTCTAAGTCTCATCTGGTTCTGAATGTCGTGGAAACACAAAAATTAATCACAAACCAAAAATTTACTATATGTATGTTTTATTATTTTTCGAGCTAGTGCAATGATAATATTTGTATCCTCAGTAGCATTTGCATTCAAGGGACCATCAAAATTTCATGCTTTCATTTATTTTCTGTAAGCAATCATTAGTCTAGTTCCGAATTAGCGTGGATAATTTGTTTTAATATTAAAGTAGAGCTTATAATTAATCCTATCAATGCTTGCTTTCTGACAACAAAAATCCATCCCTTTCTCCGAATCAAAGGCGTAAATGATATCCTTTCAATAATAAAGTTTGTATTTCAGAACATTTCATGAAGAAGTATTTTGGTCCTTTCTGTCATCGTAAATTCATCCTGTTCTCGGAATTACATCTTTGAATAAAATCTTTGGCATGTTTAGATTTCATAAATCTTCCAAAGGCATTTTTAATAAATAATATCGAATCTATAAACTTCCCTTCTTTTCATTTCATCTGTAATCGTTTCTAGGAGTTGACGCAAACGTAAAGTTACCATTTATTTTTTACCTCAAAACGAGACATTTTTTAATTTTTAGGTTATATTATGTGAATTCAAGAAACACATATTTATCCTGCTTTTATTTATTTATGAAAATAACAGGAATAAACGCGTGAAAATAAATAATTCATTTGAACTTTCATTGAACACATTTTTGCTTAAGTATATATAATGTGGATTTGAAAAAAAAATGAAATTATTGCAAGATTTCTTAAAATTAACTTGGTTAATTAACGTTGCTTTATAAACTGAGACTTGCAACTGTGTTTTCTAGCACGTCAACAACTTATTCATAAGAAAACTTTCTACGGATGAATTAGTGCCGGGTAGACACAGAATATATTCAATAATTATACGAAAGTTCGTATGATTTAAAATATTGGCGTAAAAGTTTTTGAACAGTTCCAACCAACGACTTTCGCTTAAAATATTCCCGATGTTTCACTCTGTCACTTCATGCGGTGTAATGCAGTTAGAACTAAGTGCGGGGTAGCATGATTCTAACCAACTAACATATGTGTGACAAGTATAGCGCATGCTCCGTCATTGCCGTGCTACTAGACATTACCACAAGATTTTTTGATATTTGGCCTCTTCTTGTTTCAAATAGTTATCGTAGGTTGCTCTCTTTCCGAAAACGGGACATTTGGGGGCCCCAAAGCTGTACTTGAGTACAACGGGAGAGACTACAGAAAAACGGGACGTATGGCATTACGTATATTTTGCAATGGAAATCAATATCTTTCAAAATATATTTGATTGCACTCTCACCAACGAATTCCACCACAAGAAGTCTGGAGAGCAAAATACGAAGATATGGTTTAAAAATTTAATGCATAATAAAATGCCAACAAATAAATGAATGAAAGCATATGCTCTTAGTACCAACATTTGCGATTCACTAAAGAGCCTGGAGGAAATTGCTTTTAAATGATTTTAAGATATCTTTACTCTTTTACCTCAGCACCAATGATTAAGAAAATTTTAAGTGGGTTGTCCCTGCGACCATACCCTAAGTTTTTAGCACTTTATTTACGTAGTTAATTTTAACTGGTCATATTGTTTTTAGGTTAATCCTGGACTTATTAAAATGTTTTGGTGTCCAGCATTTTACTGAGAATTCACCCTTGGGGTATCCCAAGTTTATACCCTTGTTTATACCCTTCTTATTTTTAAAATTTGATAATTTAGTTCTTTTAGTGTTTGACTGACGTGTATTTAGATGGATTCTATTGTTTCCTGGACTGGTGAGAGACCACGGGGTCTGTTTTTGATGCTCTTTTGTGGGATGTTTAATGATACTTTACAAAATTTTTTATTGGCTCTTTCTTTTTACTGGTGTGTTGTGCTGATCTTGTGCTTGTGTTTTGCTCATTTGGATGCATACTGAGGGCTCCTCCCTTTGAGTGTTTTGAATATTTTTAATTTTGGTTCCAGATCTGGTGATAAAAATCAAACAAAAATTAATTAAGTAATGATTCTCTCCAAGTGTAATGTCGATTCAGTGACGTAGTTTCCATTCATTTTCTTGTGAATGTGTTTTAGGTTACTTTATTTATTTTGCTGTTGTCCCTTTTTTGCGATGTTTGTAACGTTCTGTGCTGTTTATGATGACTTTGTGTGTGTCATTTCATATTGTTATTCTTGTGTTGCTTTTATATTTCCCCAACGGTCTTCTAAAGGCCTTACACACTTTCGGGTAGGCCGGACCCGTGTAGGTTTTAAATAAATAAAAAATATTTTTCAAAGAAAGTCAAAAAACAAAGATAAATTCAGATGCAATCGAAAAAAAATAACAAACAATCTCGAGTTCAAATTTTTTGACGATTAAAATACTTTCTCTTTGTATACTCCGTATATGAGAAAGTAATAAAGGACTTTTGAGTATTTGTTTCTTCTATATTCAATGGCTGATAGGACATATCAAGCGTTCGGTTGATAACGTAACATTTTTATTATCAAATCATAATTAAAAGTTGTTTTATGCAATCTGAAGATGAAAAGGGTCCCTTTGTTCGATTTTTTATCAATTAAATTACTTGCATTTTACAAATATATCAATAAATACAATTGTAAGAATATGTTTCTTTTCTGGGATTTCACATAATTTTAGATGTTGATAGTTTTTTTTTTGCATTAATAGGAATTTGCCTAAATAGAGATTCTTGGCTTTGTAGGACAATAAAACATAAATTTTCAGGTAGGATTATTTTCAGCAATTTTCCAGGTGATTTCACGACATGTAATTGTGGGATACAAAATATTTTTGAAAAATTGCGACTTGGGCAGTAATGAGTTAATATAGTAGTCATAAAAAGGAAATAGTCAAAACTGGGCGAAAATATCATAGAATAGACTTTATATCCATAAGAGTGAAAATGATTGCGACTAACGGAGGGTTAAGTAAATAACTTTAACGATATTTCTCAAAAATTGGTCGCGGCCTCTTCGTTATTTTAAATATATTTAATTCACTGAAGCGCGTGGTTAACTAGAATAGTTACTTTTCCAAATAATATACAAAGGATTACGGGTTATTTTGGGAACATAAAACCGAATTGTATCTTTTTTATTGTGTTAATTTTCATGGAAACGCAAACATTAACAGCATACAGAAAAGCATTTTATAAATGGGATTATTTTTAGTTAGTTCGAATGGCACGTGGTTTGTTCTAATAATTACTTTTTCAAATTCTCTTCAAAGGATTACGGGTTGTTTTGGGAATATAATGTGGGATTTCGATGTATCTTCCTATTTTGAGTTTCTTGGAAATGCCAATACGTACCTTGTGGATTATTATGAAGAACGTCTGCATATAAGTATCAAACTTTAAAGTACATTAATAAGTTTCAGACGTGCTATTGAATACGGAAGATTCTATTCTTATCAATATAAGCACGATTACTATTAACCGAATTATTAGAAGGGCTTCGAATAAGAACAGTTCAATATAATTTTTAAAAAGTAAATTTCAAATTTTTTCATTTAACAAATTTTTCATAACTTATTACAAAGCGTTTTTTTATATATTTTTAAAATTTTCAAACATTTTTTTTCGGAAACTGTTACATTAATCTTATTTTTATCCGGAAAAAATTAATGTCCTCGAAAATTTTATATATATTAATATATGAAAATCATTGAATAAGTCAAATTTTGGAATTTCTCTATCCTTTTAGAGAAAAATTTGTCAATCAAAAAATCTCTTTCAGTCAGAAATTCTTCTCTCCCAATCGATGCAACAAAGTTAAATTGTTTTTTTTTTCAGTTAAAATTTCGGTTTCGACTTAATGGTATTTAGATTGTACTATAAATCAATTACGAATAAAGATACTGATTAGATTTTCTTGATTTTTATATATACAGCTTGCCAAATCTTATCTCAGCCCAAGAACTGATTTCCAAACCGTTAGAGATAGGCATATGCTTCCAATTGGAAAAACGTTTTAAAGGACGCAACGGATTATATTATATGTTGCTTGAGTCAGTGAATGCACTGTTGAAAAGTTCACGAAGTTCTTAATTTTTATGCAGTCCACCCGATCCTCTTAGTCATATTTAGCACCATATTTTTGTCACACTAACGTTTTAAACAAAAAACTTCTCCCTTTCGTCTAAAACTGACCGAGTTATGAAGCTTTGAATATCGCCATTTTAGATGATTTTAAATGCCCGCCTCGAGTTTAGTTTAGTTACATTAACGTTCCGTTTTAAAGCAACACGAAGGCTATTTTGGGTTGGACCTCGTAATTTTTAACCGCGATCAGATGATGACGAGGACAACACCCGAGATAGCAACCCTCTCTCCAATGGCCGCAATCCTCAGATGCGCTATTAGAGATCCTATATTATTTGTGACTGGATAAGCGTTAGTAGTTCTAACATTGAAAAATATAATTCACATCTCTAATTCGGATAACCGGACGAATTTATGCTGGCAGAAAGATTTTAAGTATCATTTTGAGATGGTATCCACAATGTAAATGCGGTTACTTTTCGTAATTTCAGGTTGTATTTTTGTTTCCAGTACGTGGAAAAAGTATATGTTATGTGTGATGTTCCTCTCCGTTGAAACGATGACACCGAACTTTAAATGAATATTTCTATTTAAACGCTCACAGACAAGACAATAAACATAATTTAGAATTTATTGCAGAGAAGCCAGTGCTCTTTCATTACAACAACAAATCCAGCGGAAATAGTCTCCCCTAGACTTGCTCGTAGAGTGTCTAAAAAAGTTTCATACAAATACACACAATATACACGCAATTTGTTGCACAGCATACAAATTGCGGTCCTTCGGTGAGGCTCGGCACTCAGATGCCACAAGTACTTAGTTTTACAATGTCCTTGTAGTTAGTTATATAGACTTTGTTGTTCGTATTTAATCATGTAGACTTTGTAGTTCGCAGTTAATTATGTAGTCTTTGTAGTTCATAGTT
Organism: Araneus ventricosus; assembly: GCA_013235015.1. Lineage (NCBI taxonomy): Eukaryota > Metazoa > Arthropoda > Arachnida > Araneae > Araneidae > Araneus > Araneus ventricosus. Next base: position 52,319 of record BGPR01003726.1, read on the forward strand.
ATATAGACTTTGTAGTTCGTAATTACTCATATAAACTTTGCTTTTAGTAGTTACTCACATAGACTTTGTAGTTCATACTTAGTTATATAGACTTTGTTGTTCGTAGTTAATTATGTAGTCTTTGTAGTTCATAGTTAGTTATATAGACTTTGTAGTTCGTAATTACTCATATAGACTTTGTTTTTCGTAGTTAGTCATATAGACTTTGTTGTTCGCAGTTAGTTATGTAGAATTTGAAGTTCATAGTTATATATACTTTGTAGTTCGTAGTTAGTTATATAGACTTTGTAGTGTCCAAGGCCAGACTAGTTCACAACAATACAAGCGAGAGTAAAATATGCCAAGCCGGCGCCAAAACACAATATGGCACGCTTTGTGCGCCATAGTATGATGAAGAATATGCATTTTCGACGCCTTTTTATTGGCGGATTGAAACCCAAATTTTAAAGACATCTAAAATGTCGTTAAAAGACTCCATACCAAATTTCAGTTATCTAAGTCCTTCCGTTTTGGATTTATCGTGTTCACATGAATGTGAATACACAGATCGACAGACAATCAACCCATGTACGGATTTGGTCCAAAATGTCTCCTCGATCCCTCCTCCTCCTTTTTAATTATAAAACTGCATACCAAATTTCCGCCATCTGTTTTTGAATTCTATTGAATTATCAAGAGAAGAGAAAGAACGTGAAAAGTAAGGAAGAAGACTAAGAGTAAACTTAATAAACTTGTAAAGATTTGTTTATCAAACTATTGCAAGCAAATAACAAACTATTGTAAGCAGACGCAGAGCGGAGTTCTATTTTGAGTCTAGCTATCCATCTTAAGAAAAGTGTACTACTTTTGTGAAAAATTGGCAAAATTTATAAATTAACTTAAATCAAAGGAAAAGTTAATATTCACGGACAAGTTGATTAATCGGTCGGCTTAAAGAAAATAAAAAATTGCGAAAGATTTTTAAATGCATATACATCCACTTTCCCTTTAATTATTTCACCTTTCTGTTTGGATGTCTGGTTTTGAGTGGAAGTTCTTTCGAAAAATCATTCAAAAAAGGCGATTTCCTTTTTTTAATTGTTACAACAAAATACTGAAAAATTCGCAGGAGTCGAAAGTTAATTTGGATTTAAAGAGACCTAATATCACAGTATTTAATTAAGTTTGGAGCAATATGCCTCTTAAAAATTAATCATGTTTTGATAAAAAGGCTGTGGTAAGATTAGATGGTCGTTGAAGATTAGTTTAAACTGATTTAATTTCGCCATGTTTATTCTTCTGGTAAGATATTATAATTAATTTTCTTTCACGGCATACTCTGGAAGTGTTGATGTCTTTCTAACTCTCTGTCTGCTAAAGTATTCAATCTGATCGTTCTTAGATCGATGGATATTATTGCAATTAATACTCTTTTACAGCAGAATCCGTAAGTGTCTTTGTTCTCAAGGATGTAATGAATGCTTAGCATTCATGTTGTAAGTTCATGAATTCTTTTAGATACCAATAATCAAAGTAATCTCAAAGAAATTTCCAATTCAACCAAAAGGGGACAAACTATACTGAATAGTCACCATCCAATTTATTATGGAATTAGAGTAATGAAATTTTGAAATATGTTATGAATTGATTACGCAATGGTTCCTCAAAATATATATACATTTTCAGGATGCCTGTCAGCTGCTCAAAAGCCGCTGTCATACAGTCCACTGCTTTTAATGGAGGTGCATTGACCAGAAACTTAAAGTCATCTTTACTTCTTTCTATAAAGAAATCTTCTGCTTCCACTGAAACTATAAAGCTGTCTCACCATAGGATAATCATGAAACCTAAATGACTGAAGTTTATTCCATAAAGTTCTGAAACATTCTACTATGAAATTGGCATTGATGCCATAACTGGAGTTCTTTTATTGTACTTCACTCAAAGTGGGTTTAAAACGGAGCTATTAACAGCAAAACCCAATCATCTTCATCATTTTGCCACAGCAATATTTTTTTCTAATAAACAGGACTGTAACTTCAAAGGGAAAAAGGAAATAAAACCTTGGAGAGTTGACAGTAATAAAGTGTAGTTATTTCTAAAGAAAATCTCTGGCGTCGATTCGTAGGACAATATATTTATTACACATAGAAAAGACGAGCGCATAGAATTTCACAAATACCACCACGCACACAGCACGTATCATGGTCGGTACAGTTTAATTAATTTAACGCCCCGTTTTGAAGCAACACGGGGGCTATTTTTGGACGGAACCCTCAATTTTCAACCGCAGTCAAGTAATGAGGACAGCACCTGAGCTGGCATTAGCTTCTTAAACTTTCGCACCACACCAGCGAGAGGACGTGTGATCCATAACATCAGATTTAATGTATACTAGGCCCACAAGCACGGTGGAACTACAAGCAGTGTAATTGGGTTTCGAACCCGGAAACCTCCGGCCCGAAGCAGAGGCCTTACCACTAGGCCGCCTTGACCCGAGAATCATGATCGGCGCTGGAAGAAGCGCGAAACGTGGAGTCACACAATTATTCGTGCACATGAAAAATAGTTCTTTTGCTTGAACCGAACATAATATTTATGTTCTTGGCATGTTCTTCTAAGTATTTTAAATGTGTTCTATTGAATTGTCACGCATGCTGTATTGTGCTTAACATCCTAAGTCTTTGTCTTAATTTTTATTTGTCTTTTGCTTCCTGTTTTAGCATTTCATGTTGTTTTATGAACTTTTCTGTCACTTCCTTTGTCTTCTGCTTAGTTGTTCAGAAATTTTGCTTCTGCTGTTGCTTTTTACATAAAGTTTTGTTGCGATGTTCTGTACTTTGATGTCATGTTTTTTAATTCTGTTTTGTTATTATTTTGTACTCCCCTCCGAGCGAGTCAGTGCCTTACAACCTCTGGGTAGGCTGTGCCGGCGTGAGTAAATAAATAAATATTCATGGCTGAAAATCTCGTTTCCGCCTAGAGTCAAATACTTTTAAAATTATTTTATTACGCTGCTTTACTTACATGTCATCAAATAATTATATTTGTTTCCTACCTGTTATATATTCACATATTTCGATCATTTAATCGTCTCTTCTTTTGCAAGAAGTTTCGGTTTCCACTTTTATCCTTTATGATCAGAGAAACTTGCACGCAACTTTAAATAGATGAAATAGTAAAGAAGATTTTCCTTATTAAATCTCCTGGCACAAAATAGTTATATTGCGGGACTAATACTTAATGCGAGTTTTTGGTTTCAGTGTTGATTCGTAAAGTTACAACTATTTCTTGTCAATTATGAAATAAATTTCTAATGCTAGCTATTAGAAAAAAATAGGTCTTTAGGTTTTTCCTGTCAGATGGTGGATGTAGGTTGTTGGCTCTGTATACTTGCGACTTCCAGAGTGCCATTTTTTAAATTTTTAGTGAACGCGTTCTCGTATTCTTGATTCATTATAGAGAGTCTTTGATGGTCATAATTAAGTCTTTATGGAGCATTTTTTTTGCTGGTCAAATTTTTTTGTTTTTTTCCCGCATGCTTCGGCAGGTCGGAATTTCTTCCTGTAATGCTAGCTATATAGGAGCTAGCAATCGAATTGGCTAGCTCGAAGAATTAGTTTTAACAAAGATCTTTAAAGTTAAAGAAGTAAAAGTTTTGAAAGGGATATCAAATCTCGATATATAATTTTGAGATTTACATTGAAAACCACATTCCTGCACAATTGCAGTTATTAGAGAAACATTCAGCACAAAAGTTGAAAGTCATTATGATGAGGTTATAATTCATTTAATTTGAATTGTCTTTTCATCTTCAATCCTAAAAGAGTTATGGGGAAATGAAAATTTCAGAACCACATCATTTTTACCCCATTAGACTGGATGGACTGTCTACGAACTCGGTCGCGACTTTCATTCTCCCTACAATAAATTACTGCCTGTTTAAATCCAATGAAAAATACCCTACTTGCCATGTTCATAAGATAACATGGAAAATATCCCTAAATTTTCAATGGTTGCGTTTCGATCTTATATTATATGTGTTTGTCTAGTTATTGTCTATCACGTTCTAGCGTAACTACCACGAGTTTCGAAACACACTGTATGAACGGAAAAATATTTGTACTGTTCTATAAACAAATACTCAAAGCAATTATAAACAAGGTAACTAAATATATAAACGTTATGCATACGAATAATGATGATATTATGTTCTTACAAAGGCGTAAACCTCTTAATAATTGCATTGTGTGCAATTAACTTATTTGAATTCTCTTAAATTACGAATTATAACTGTCTCCTCTGAATAGGAAAATTCCAATAGCTACAACATATAGCAAATAATGATATATAGCAGGCCAGAACAGTTTTGTTAACTAAAATGTTGAATTGAGCAATGTGCTAATAGTACTGAATATCTGAAGGAAACCATTATCTGAGAAGTTAATGGAAGGAAAGCATTATCTTCTCAGGTAATGCTTTCCTTCCTTTTATGAGCAATGCTGACATGCGTCCTCACCAATATATCTTTACACAGAATATAATACTTATCCTTCTAATTTTAACAGCAAAAATCAGAAGGTAGATAGAAAACATTTTATTTACATCCTTATAAATTTCCTTAAATTATCAATAAGATATTTTGTTTCAAAATATAGTCTGTCTGTACTCTATGGAAAAAACGGTGTTCACGTTTTAGATTACGTTCTGATCTGGAATTGGGTTTTGGAAATATCTTTCTTTAATTTTAACGCTATGGGTTTTGTATTCTTTAATATCTTCATATTTAAGCCAGATTCGACAAATAACTCGTTACATTTCTCAAACGCAAACATTTATTTTCACATCATGTTAACAAAAACACAGACACTAAAATGGCCGTCATCTTGAAATGGAACAAAAAAATAAAAATTGTTACATATATATTTTAACCGCATCACGAACAAGAATACCGACGCAGAATTGTTGCCAGAACACATTAACAGAATTCTGGAAAAACACTAAAAACAAATGTTTAAAAGCAGATGATAAACATTTTATACCAGGAATAAGTTTTTTTATACTAGAAATTCTGTGAACAGTAAACTTTGCGCCACCCCCCCCCAAAAAAAAGATAAAAACTTAAGATCTTTAAAGGTCTAACTTCTTTAAATGTTTGTCCAACGTTGTCATTCATTTTTAAGACAATATTGTTTTCTGGGACATCAGAAATCATAATTTCTCTCTAGAAGACATTCCTTCTTTGCTCCCATATACACACTATCTTATAAATCTTTATTTAAAATCTTAATCCATCGATGCAAAATATTGCACACTTATATTATGCACACTTTTTACCCCTTGTAATTGCAAAACAAATACATTAACTCACTTGTAAAGTTACAGCGAAAGTGCACTGCGACAAAGTTGTACAAAATGTATCCGAGTACAGTAGAACCCTGATAATCCGAACTAATTGGGACCGGTGCCTGTTCGGATTGCAAAAGATTCGGATTACCCGAAATTCCTTTAAAAATAGAAAAGAAAAAGATGTCTGCTAAAAAAATGTAAGTTATAAGTACTCAGTACTAATATCTCTTGAATTCTTTTATTCAAAAGCAATAGAAAGAGAATATGTCTTCCCTTTTCATTAGAATAATGGATGTGCTCCTGTATGAAGTGACCTTATCTTACGGTGAAATGCATTAGTTTCTTCAAAATGTGTACAAAATTATGCATGCTGAAAAAGTACTTTTTTGTTTTTAGTATGTATATTTAAATCTTTTCAGGTAATCTTTTTAATTACTTATAATTTCCGAAAATAAAATCGGTTCGGATTAACCGGAATTTCGGATTAGTGGGATTCGGATCATCGGGGTTCTACTGTACTCAGTATTCGAGCTATTGCAGCGTCTATCATTCAGATTTCCCAGACCCCAAGGAAGGGCGGGGTGATTCCTTTTTATGTATTATTCCTTATATGCCGCCACCAAAGCGCACCCCGAGTACATGAATGAGAAATCGGCGCTTAAGAAAGCGGATTCTGGATTTCCTGGTGTGTACAGTAATGGTGGAGGTTGAGTCATCCTCCAGCGATGGACATATCTCCTTCGGGAAAAGTTAGGTCGTGGCAAGCGATGGCCGTTAGGACTCGAACCTCAGTATCCGGCTATTTGAGGTGATCGTTCTTTAAAGAGCCCCTGACGCAACGACAGGACAGAAATAACTGGGTTTTTTTGTTATTCCTCATTTATTTTTTGGGCTGGCTTGTTTCTTATAGGGGAAATCAGAGATGGTGAGCTGTGCAAGATGGCGAATTGTTTATTTTAAGTTTATACTACTGGTTAGCTCAAACTTATGGATACTACTAGCCCTCCACATTACTGCGCATTAAAATATCGCATAGTGAAGCCATTGACGCCATTTCGTTATTTCTTATTGTGATGTTCGTGTTTACGTCTGGTGTGTTGTAATTCTCAACACCTTCAACGTAAGATCTAGTGGACTAATACCTAAGATATTTGTTTATTATTTGCTATGCATGACTACCTTATACAATTCGCTGTCCAAAATCACAATTTATTTTTATCGAATTCTTGTTAATCCAACTAATAAAATCAAGATCTTTAACATTTACTATCAGGGCAGGATTATCGAGGCAAGTTGACGATCTCGTCATATTGTCCCCAGGTGTTTATTTCTGTTTTATTTTTAAAGAAGATGTGATTTTTTTAAATTTAATTTTCATAATTCTCCCGAGCTACATGATCCACTATCTGTTCCACAACATAATGCAAGGCGTGAGACATACAGAAGATATTTTCACAATCTTACCTATGAAAGAGATGCCGGTAAAGAAAGACACACGGAAGGTGGAAGAAGATCGAATAAAGCAGAAAAGCAACAGGCTAGGGTGCATAAAAGGAGTTATGAAAATGAAACTGAAGACTGATTCCTTTAAAAACTCGAACTTCTGACACTCATGAATTCAGTTCAGACTTCGAAAGAAAATATAATACTGTGCCCTTCGTGTGATGATATCTATGTTGACTACGAGACTACGTCTCCATCACAATATTAATTACAGTGTTGGAAGTACCAAACATGGTGGCCTGAGGGCTACTCAACCTCTAAATGAGGAGAATTTGTGTTTAATATTGTAAATGAAAATCACTGGTCTTGAATTATATTAATTTATTATCAGTCTACATTTTAACGAAAATAACCTTTTCATTAAATACCAATCAAGGAAAGAGTACTTAACAACATTTAATTAATTAGTGTTCTGCCCTATATTTTCTAAAAAAAATGTATTAAACTTTTATCATAATTTTCATCTTGCCTCACGGTCAAAGTCATCTTGCCCCAGGCAAGTTGGAACTTCTGCTTTGCTGTTTCTTAATGGTAAAATAACTTTGATAATATTAAAATATAAATTTCTCAATTAAAGTGCAACGCAACAAAAGGTCGATCTAATAATACATACCAAAAACCCTCAAAAACTGAAAATATGAATTTAAATTTCAAGTGGTTAAATGTTAACATCATCATCTTGCCCTGGTTTCCTTTAAAGAATCCTGCCTGGTGGGCCCATTTTGAACTAGGGCCCGGGGTATTTTGCAACCCTTGCTCCTTTTTTCATCAGTCGAGTATTCAAAATTTAATAAAAACCCTGTGTGAAGATTTCTTATGTTTCAGACTCCCTCCAGAAGCCAATAATACGTACGCTTTCTATGTAAGTAGAAAAACGTTTTACTGCTAAATTAGAAATACTACTTTATTCCTTTTATTCCACTGTATTTGCTACTTGTTATCAGCGAATCATATTTGTCTTCTTCATTTCAACTTCGGCCTAATTCGATAATCTATTTGTCTCTTCTTCTACGAGAAGTTCTAGCTTTACCTTGCTTTTTCTTTGACTGAAAAGAGCTTATGTGCAACTTTATCTGGAAGAAATTGTAATGAAGTTTATTTCGTTTCTGTAACAAAATGGTTGTATTGCTGGGATAAGATTTGTTTCGTATTTTCCGTTTATTTTACTGTTCGAAAAGCTGAGCTTTATAATTTCGCAGAAGAAAGGATATTTTCTGTATGGAACGTTCCAGTGCATTTAGCTAGCTAGGTGAATTACTTCTTTAAATCGATTTTTCAGGGATTATGTATTTTTGAAAAAGAATTTGAGATCTTGATAATTCAAATGTATACAAGTTTTTCAAAAGCCGACACTACATGTTTTGCGCAATATTGACGTAGCAAAAAATATTCAAAATAAACTCCATTTTTTAAAATAATGCATTCTAAGAAACTTTGATACGATTCATTGGAATAAATGTCATGGGAACATGAATCGTTATGTTTTGAGACAAGTGGACTGTTGACAACAAAGTATACGCAACTTTTTAATGATGGATTTTTATAAAGCAATAAATTTTAAATAAATTATTTATTGAATTAAATTTAAATTATGAGCATAATCTTTAGATTTAATACTAAAAAAAGTAATAATATTTAATACAGAACTCAAGGTCTACTATTCAGAAATTTTATGCTTCAATATACATTGACAATTCTCTTATAATAATATTTTATTTAAACTGCATTTCTTTAAATTCTTCAAACTTCTACTGCAAGAATTATATAAGCTTGTGCTCATGCAATGCTCATGCAAATATCAGATCGTGTAGGTTTCATTCCTAATGAAAGTCTTGAGGTTACCTTTTAAAATTCATACGGGATTTTCTTTAAATAAAACATCATTTAGAGTTGCAAGAGAAAGCCTTAAACTATGTTTATAGACATCAAGAGAAATGAAACTCCTTTACAACAGTGCTTGATTTGAAGATCTAATTGGGGAAGTAAATGCCATGCTCATTTCATTTCACGAGTGCAAAGCCTAATATGCGCATGGTATGTAAAACCTCTGAATCTCCAACCTCCATCACTCCAAAAAAAGAAATGAATAAATTAAAACCCCAAATCCTCCTTTCGTAGAATTCTATTCTAAATTCTAATTTCATTTCTAAATTGTACTACAGGATTCGAGTTTTTTGTATCGGTTTTTTCCCACTAAAATTGTGTTAGAAATTGTTTCTTTTTGTTTCTCTTCTTTCTCAAAATTATTTATTTTTAGATTTTTTTCCTGTCTTCCTTCTCTAAATTATATAGCTCAGACTTCGTTTTTTTAAAAACTATTTATGAGACTTTATAAATTTTTCATTTCTTGTTAATTTTATGTATATTTCTTTATTCATTACGCTTATTTGTACTTATTTATTATTTATGTTTGTAGATACAGATTATGTTTGCCGTTTTTGTTTTATTATATTTGTATTCACATTTGTATTTTTGTATTGTTTGATTTTTATTTTATTATTTTACTTATATTTTTTGTATTGTATTTTCGAATTGTTTGTATATTATTCTATTCTATTATTTTGAATTGTTTGTATATTATTTTATTCTATTATTTTGAATTGTATTCTATTCTATTATTTTGAATTGTATTGTATTATATTATTTTGAGTTGTAATGTATTATATTATTTTGTATTGTATAACTTTAATATTTGTATTCGAATTTTTCTTCCCGACGAATCGTCACATACTTTACACCCTTTGGGTAAGCAGGGACCGCTTCGGAAATAAAACAAAAATCTTCCTTTCAAAACTTGTTCAAAATATTATTGAGATTTTGTGTCCAGTGACCGACACTTAAGTGCTTCCAAAATCAAGTGTCTCGTATGCAACAACAAAGAAAAGAAGAGCAACACGAAATTGTAAAATGGTGTAAATATCTGTACTGTTTATAGTGTAAATATCTGTTTCTTTTCAATAAAATTCCCGTGTCTTTCCCATCAAACCGTTCAGTGGCCGGAATGGATGGCGTTCTGCTCCATAAAGTTACTGTATTTTTTAAAGTTTTCGGGGGAAATGTCCTTTATTTTCCCAAAAATATATTCCATTCGGTTAGTTCCCTGCATTTGGTACATTTTTATTCTTTTTTAAGTTTTTAAGCAAGAATAACATTCTATAGAAATAAAAAGAAGCACAGACATTTCTCTTAGATATGAAGAGTTTCTTTCAAAACTGATTATATCCAGCTTACAAAGTTGGATTTTAAAAATGGATATATTTATTTTAGCACGAAATTAAGAATATTAGAGAGCTGAAATAGAAGCACAGGCATTGCTGTTATATATGAGGAGTTTCTTTCAAGACTGAACATATCCATCTTACAAAGTTGGATTTTAGAAATGGATGTATTTATTTTAGCAAGAAATTAAGAATATTAGAGAGAGCTTAAAATGAAGCACAGCCATTGCTGTTATATATGAAAAGTTTCTTTCAAGACTGAACATATCCATCTCACAAAGTTGGATTTTAGAAATGGATATATTTATTTTAGCAAGAAATTAAGTATATTAGAGGGCTTAAAAAGAAGCACAGCCATTGCTGTTATACATGAAAAGTTTCTTTCAAGACTGAACATATCCATCTCACAAAGTTGGATTTTAGAAATGGATATATTTATTTTAGCAAGAAATTAAGAATATTAGAGGGCTTAAAAAGAAGCACAGCCATTGCTGTTATATATGAAAAGTTTCTTTCAAGACTGAACATATCCATCTTACAAAGTTGGATTTTAGAAATGGATATATTTATTTTAGCAAGAAATTAAGAATATTAGAGGGCTTAAAAAGAAGCACATCCATTGCTGTTATATATGAAAAGTTTCTTTCAAGACTGAACATATTCGTCTTACAAAGTTGGATTTTAGAAATGGATATATTTATTTTGTCAAGAAATTAAGTATATTAGAGATCTCCGCAGGAGAAAATTTTTTTAAACAAATCGGGATTGCACCCTTGTATAGTTGAGTACTAGGACTAAAGAATTGTAAAAAACACATTTGAGAAAACAGTGTGTATCTCCACTTTTCATATACAACAAAGATACTTTAACGCAACACAAAGGCTTGGAATATATATACCGTTCATCAGGCATTTTTTATTAATAAGCGTATCTCTAATGATGTATAAAATTCAAATATCACTGATATTTTAAAAAACCATTTTAATAAATTTAGTGATAAAGCTGTATATATTTTATCATTCAATCTAGAGTTCACATCTCCGTAAAAACGTGGCACGGATCAAATTTCAAAAATAGTTACTATATTTAATAAATAGATTGTCATTAATTTCAGCTGCTTTTAATGTAGCCATCATCTATAATGCTCATTTATACAAGTAATAATTATTCACAGACATACAAATTAATCTGCATTTTGAAGAAAGTAAATAAGGTTCGGATGCTTTCCAAATACGTCGAAAGTCGAGTTCTTAATTATTATTATTATTATTTATAATTATTAATTGTTCTGACTTATTCTTTTCCCAGCTAGTTTTGAATGGAACGTTATTTCCTTCCGTATTAATTGAAACAAGGAAAAGATTGTCATAAATCTTTCGAAATGTCTTTTTCTTTTGAAGTCAAGCGCTGAAGGATTTGCAACATTCTGAAGTTAATTACTATTTTAAAATGA
>BGPR01003726.1:63830-111729 GCA_013235015.1 Araneus ventricosus
ACAAAGTTGGATTTTAGAAATGGATATATTTATTTTAGCAAGAAATTAAGAATATTAGAGGGCTTAAAAAGAAGCACATCCATTGCTGTTATATATGAAAAGTTTCTTTCAAGACTGAACATATTCGTCTTACAAAGTTGGATTTTAGAAATGGATATATTTATTTTGTCAAGAAATTAAGTATATTAGAGATCTCCGCAGGAGAAAATTTTTTTAAACAAATCGGGATTGCACCCTTGTATAGTTGAGTACTAGGACTAAAGAATTGTAAAAAACACATTTGAGAAAACAGTGTGTATCTCCACTTTTCATATACAACAAAGATACTTTAACGCAACACAAAGGCTTGGAATATATATACCGTTCATCAGGCATTTTTTATTAATAAGCGTATCTCTAATGATGTATAAAATTCAAATATCACTGATATTTTAAAAACCATTTTAATAAATTTAGTGATAAAGCTGTATATATTTTATCATTCAATCTAGAGTTCACATCTCCGTAAAAACGTGGCACGGATCAAATTTCAAAAATAGTTACTATATTTAATAAATAGATTGTCATTAATTTCAGCTGCTTTTAATGTAGCCATCATCTATAATGCTCATTTATACAAGTAATAATTATTCACAGACATACAAATTAATCTGCATTTTGAAGAAAGTAAATAAGGTTCGGATGCTTTCCAAATACGTCGAAAGTCGAGTTCTTAATTATTATTATTATTATTTATAATTATTAATTGTTCTGACTTATTCTTTTCCCAGCTAGTTTTGAATGGAACGTTATTTCCTTCCGTATTAATTGAAACAAGGAAAAGATTGTCATAAATCTTTCGAAATGTCTTTTTCTTTTGAAGTCAAGCGCTGAAGGATTTGCAACATTCTGAAGTTAATTACTATTTTAAAATGAGCTCGTATCACTGTAATCAATTAATTTCGGAGCGATCTGTTTGTGAAAAATTAATGGTTCTCTGATAATTTATATGTGGTAAAGTATGTGTGGCCGTAAATATTAATTTTAATTTACTTCATTTATTTTTCTGGTTATTCATTGGATGGTATTTCCGTAGCTTAAAATATTTCTTTGCAGTTTTCAAAGAATACATCGACGCTTAACAAACAACGCCATCTATTTAAATTTTTTGAAATTTCATAGAGGAAGAACAAACAGAACAAATATATTCTATTGCAACCTATAACGAATATTTCTGCATGTTTTTCACCTCTGGTAGGAGCTTGCGGTCTCATTTTTACATTAGATGTTTTAAAATATTCAGAAATATTCGTTATTGGTTGCAAAAATTCAGTTTGCTCTTCTTCTTTGAAATTTCTGAAAATTGGGATATACAGTTACCGGACAAAAAATTAGTCACCCTAGTGCGCAAGCACAGATGAATTGTTAGGCCTTTACAAATGACTTATTATGACTTGGGCCCACTCTCTGCAGTGACCACGAACATGAACCAGCATGTTTATTTTAACATTCTGGATGATCAGGTGTTGCCTTTCAGTCAACATTTGCAGGTTGAGTATGCTCTTGTTACTCCTATTTTTTCCAAGATGACCACAGCACAGTTCATCGGGCTGGAAGAATATGTGACTGGTTTGATGAACACTCACAGACCATATTGCATCTCGATTGGCCTGCAAAATCACCTGACCTAAACCCCATAGAAATCTGTGGGACATGTTGGAACAGCGGGCAAAACATCGAAATCAGAATCCCCGCAATTTGGTGGATTTGCGCGAGCAAATCCTCAGCCAGTGGCTTCAACTGGATGCGACGTACCTGCAGAACCTTGTGGACTCGCTTCCTAACCAAATCCAGGCGTTATCAAGTCCAGAGTATTAAAGACTGTATTAAATGATGCTTTTCATATTTCTCTGGGGTGACTAATTTTTTGACTGTATGGTGTTGCTTGTTAAATGACAATATATACTTATATGTGTTGTATTATGAACCAGCAGATTATTTAAGTAAAGCTTCAGTAATGTAAGAAGTGCGACGTATAAGAATGTTTCCTCTTAATCATAAAGGCAGTGGCATAGCGACGGACGGCAGTTTCAGGGGGCGCTACGAAGTCAAAACATTCTTGCTTATTTTCCCTTTCTAAAGTCAAATATGATCAGCAGGCGAAAAAATAAACTTTGTCCCGGCAGCCATTTACATCTGTTAAGCCACTGGAGGGCGAAAAAGTCAAATTATGCCCCACTGAATAAAAGGTTAGAATAATTTAAAACTATAAGTCAAAAGATAATATTTGAGATTAAAAACTTATTTTAGCCCAAAATAAGCGCAGTCGGATAAAATCAAAGTTATTTTAAGAAAGTTCACGCTTTCCAAAATATTTACATTTTTAATTAATATGATTAAATTTAAGTTGCGATCTAGATACAATATAAGAATCACTATTCAGAGAGATCTGACATTTGACACTGACAATGGAAAAATGCCTGTTGATGGAAATGGTATGAACTTTACCGAACCCGGGAATGATATTGAAGGGAAATAATAAGTCTACCAGGAGAAAATTACTGTGCAATGAAACATGTGAATATTAGTAGCTGAAACATTCACAGAAACATCACGAGAAGAAAATGTTGAAACAGACTGCGGCGACTTATAAAAGAAATATTTAGTAAGCGGCCCACCGTGTTCTACTACGAGTTAGAAGCCTAAAACTGTACGTGCCAGAAAATATCAGACAGTATCAATAGTGATGCTGTAGATGCCGTGTATAATGCGATTGCTAAAATTAATCAAGTTTGAAATCCGATCGTTGAAACAGAACATTCTTCAGATGCTCCCAAAACCAGAAATCACAGGGTTGAGATTAGGCGAAGGAGCCTGCCAGATAGTAGGAAAATAACTACTGATAATCCTGTCACTTCTAAAATCAATGTTCAGCAACAGCTTTGCTGTTGTTGCAATAAGTGGATGAGTGCTATCTTGTATAAATTTTTTATTTCGCAATTAAAATGTCGAAATGATGTGTTTCCACAAAAGAGATTCAGCGACGGTACATGCAGCTGGATCCATGGGATGGATCACCCGGAAAAAATGGGCCAACGATAAACGTTGTCTTAGTACTACACCGTATACAGTAAAACCTGTATATAAGGGTTTTGTAGGGACCTAGAAATAATATTGCTATAGACAGGTTGAACATTTTCGCATCCAATATTTACGCCCCAGATAGCAATTTTAGTTTGCAGCAAAGTTGCAGCAATCTTGCCTGCAAATTTGCAAGCTTGCAGAAAGTTTGACACGGTAAGAGTGAAAGCGTGAAACGAGTTAATGCAAACGAGTTAGTAACCGTCCTTTCCCAGGTTTCTTGCCGAATGAAGCGATGCGTTGGAATCAACTTCCGCAATCCGTATGCAGATATTGGACGAGATCCTTAACCCTCTATGCCTTTGAGCCGCATTTTTCCTTTTCTCACGTTAAGTTGAATAGCTTGTAATTCATGTTTATGTGTATAATTTCTAAAACTCTCATGGATAAAATATTCTTAAGATTTCGGAAACTTGATCAAAACACAATCAAGACCAAATTATTTACTTTAAAAGCTAGTTTTTAAACTTTCAAGCCATTGAATCAAAGCTAAACACTCATCCTACTCTTTAATATCAAGTATTTCTTGAGAACGATGAACCCACAATCAGCGTTATCGGAATAATGGGAGCAAGCTGAAAAGAACGAGCGCAGTTCACTGTCGACAAGACCCATCAGCTGTTATTCTGCAATTATTAATGATATTATAATTATTAATATTTTTCTTAAATTAATGTAATACGTGAAGAGTAATAAGAAATAATTAGAAAGTTTCCTTTTATATATATATTGGAAACTTGATCAAACACAATCAAGACCCAATTATTCACTTTAAAAGATAGTTTTTAAGACTTTAAAGCCATTGGATCAAAGCTAAACACTCATCCTACTCTCTAATATCAAGTATTTCTTGAGAACAATGAACCCACAATCAGCGTTATCGGAATAATGGGAACAAGCTGCAAAGAATGAGCGCAGTTCACTGTCTGCAAGGCTCGTCATCTGTTATTCTGCAATTAGTAATGATATTATGATTATTAATATTTTTCTTAAATTAATGTAATACGTGAAGAGTAATAAGAAATAATTAGAAAGTTTCCTTTTCTGTATTATATTGGAAAGACGAGGCAGAGAATAGTACTGGAGTCTATTAATAAAGTCAAGGACGAGACACGAATGATTTATAAGGATTTATTGTCATGGGAGAAGAATCTGGGAGGAAGAGAGTGTGTTACTTTTTCTACTCTTTGGGAGGGATCTGTCATAAGTTGGGATTTTTTGAATTGCTGGATTTTATATGTCATAGAAGCCATTGCAGAATTTGATTGAGGGTATTTTGACAGAAATTTTTAAGGAAGGGACGCTAAGTGCTGTGCGAATGTTTTAATTTCTAAAATACTGTCTGGCGTTGGCGATTATTCTGATTGCTTTCGTTTTGAAGAATTTTAAATTGGTGGAAATCATTTATTGCGATGCAACCCCAAGCGGAAAATTGCGCAGGCTATTACTGTTCGTAGATATGTTAAGCTGAAAAGCACCTTGTTATAATAGAGTGTGTAAGCCCAAAAAGGCTTTATTGTGTTGTTTTCTAAAATATTTGGGGTGGGCTTAAAAGTTTATTGTTTATAGATTACTACAAAAATATATTTTGTTTAATTCTTACAGGGGATGTGAGCAACAAACAGTCTTCGAAATTTTTGTTGAACATTATTGCCCCAATTCACAACCATTAAATTTTATTTTCTATATATTAAGCCAGACTTTAAGATTTAGAATATAATTTTGGAGGGTAGAGGGCTGGACTGGAGGCTTATCCTTGAGCAAGAATGGAAATATCATCAGTTTAGACGCTAAATGTGACGCCTTGAAGTTGTGAAATGTCTCTCATATGTAATAAAAATATTATTGAGAATAAAATTCTACCTTGATGGACTCCATCATTCAGTTTTTTGTCTGCTGAATCAGTGTTTTTGATATGTAGAAATCCCTGTCTTTAGGTATGGATGGATAATTCAAATAACGTACGGAAGGAATCTATATGCAATTATTTTGTGTAAGCCGTGCATGTAGACTTTATCAAATGCCTGGGGAACGCGAAAGAAAATTGGAGCTGTGGTCAGATTTGATACTTTTCCTTTATGTCAAATGTAACTAGGTTATATAATGTTATAATATCAAATGTAACTAGGAGAAATTCCTGAGTTGTAGTAAAAAAGAAGTTAGTGAGTTGGGAAATAAAAAAAAGAATGTTGTGGATTTATTAGAATGTCTATTATTTTTATTAGGTCTATCTGTTAAATATTAACTTTTCTCCGAGATTGCTTAGTGTTGGTAGAAGTGATATTCGCCTAGACGTCTTGCCAGAAATTAGAACGCGTAAGATTCTCTTAGCTAAATGTTTAATTAAGAGTATAATTCCGGTTGTTTGTAAGTTTTAAAATAATATATGGGGGAAAGAGTTTTTAGCATTTTCAGCTCAGTTCATGTATGACAACTGCGTGTGAGGTGCGCTTATCACGTCTTTTTAATTGTAGAACGATGTGGTTCGAGAAGCGACCTTGCGGCCGACTTTTCACTTTAAGTGAACAAACTTTTATAGCAAATGAGTAATGCGCCATCTATCGGTACTTTTCTGAAGTAATTTTATCCATCACCAAAAAAATTCTATGTATATTCTCTCTTCACCTTAAATCTTTTCAACTCAACTTAAATTAAATTTTGAACGACACAATATACATAAGACATATAAAGAATATTTCTTTTTTAAACGCTTTTGTTTAACTTGTTGCATTTTAGTAAAGTTGGAATTTTGTAATCGATTTTTCACTCACTTTTGGGTCTGCTAGAAATTTTGTGATCTTATTTATTCTCAATGAAAATATTGTGGTTTATTTTTTTCGCACCGTAATTATTAGTTAATCGAATAATGTAATTAAATTCTGAACTCATATAAGTGGCACCATCTGGCGTCGAATTTATGAAAAAAATCATTTAGGGTTTCCATAATATTAATAAAAGTGAATTATAAATTAAAATATGAAATTTAAAAAAATAAATCTACTTTTCAGACCACTAATTGTGTTTAAGAAAATTCTTTTTATTGATTTTTTCACAATTTATCCAGTTCTGAATATAATACTAATTCACTTGCATTCGGATATTAGAATTTTGAAATTGTGTCAATTTATTCAACTATCATGTATATGTCTTCTACAGTAATGGCCTACGATGTGTTTGATATTTACGATACCTGGCTGTAACTGTATTTGAAAGGAAAATATTAACAGCCATATGCAATCATACTCTTTATTTTACCTCGGTTATCTTATTTTCTTATCATTCGAAGATTTCGCTAAAAAATATGTGAGAATACCTTGAGGTATTCTTCTCTTACCCATATAATTACTCACGTGTTCTAGACAGAAAAACGGATTCTCGCTTTGTTACAATTTCTTTCAAAATCTCTTTATTCCGCTGCATTTCCTTCCTATTATTCGGAAATTACATTTTGGCTTATTCATTTCAACATCAACCTGATTCGATTATCTTGTTGTTTCATCTCCTTCTAGATGTTCAGGATTTGTCATTATATCCTTTGAATGAAAAGAGATTTTTCTTCATGCAACTTAATCTGGACGATTTTTTTGTTTCAGTAATTTTTCTCTTTTTAGTACAAAACGATTGTATTCTTCCAGGTATACGGTATTAATTTAGTTGTATCAAATTTTTCATTTAGTTCTCTGCTCATGAGGTTGATATCTTTTCATTTCACTGATGAAACCTTATGTTCTGTATTGAATTCTCTAATGCTAAAAAGTCGCCGAATTGGTACCACCTAGGGTAGACCGGGATTAGTTGGTCCGTTTTTTCTTCTAAGAATATTTTTTAAAAAGAGAATTCAAAATTTTTAAAAGCTTTTAAACTTTCACTATTAGTGTACCTTCAGAAAGAATTTGCCGTAGTAAAATGTGAATATATTAACTATCAGTATTAATTTAAAACCTCAAACAGACACCAAGTAGCTTAGGCCAAACTGCCCCGACTGCGGGGTAAGTTGACCCACTACTAATATGAAGCGACTATCACAAAATATTCTTCTGTATTATTATTTTTTATTAATCTAAGTAACATTGTTGTGTTATTATCCACATTATATATACAAATTTGGTGCATTTCTACTCAATAGAAACTGAGATACAGCTTTTATGGTCATCGTCAAACAGTATTGTATAGTTATAATCAAATCTGAGTCCGCGTAGTTTTTCATAACAAGTATCTTGCATAATAAATCTAGGGTGCAATTCCATCTCACATATTCAGGGATATTTCTATAACGCACATCCTTAGCATGCGCCACTGGGCACCCCACGTGAAATGGGTCAACTAGTTCCATATCGCCATTTTTGTTTATCATGAGTGTAGGGATTTATTCTAAAAGCATTTCAATAAACAAAAAAGCCCTAAACTAGCAATTAAGAATTATCGTTCTTGATATAATTTGTAAAAATGACAATTGTAATTTATAAGCAAAGAAAAAAAACGATTATTTATAAGTGAGGAAATTTACCCAGCTTAGTAAAAATTAGAAAATTGTAGATGGTTCTTTAATGAACGCTGCTTCTTCAATGACTCTGATGTGGAAGAAGGAAGACGGGACAATAAACACTTGTCTGGACTGACAGCGTTAACCCTATGATCCCTATTCCGCCTGAAACCGCCCCATTCGACAGAGGCCGGTCTCGGGCGGTTTCCGGCGCCTGGGTGAATTTTACGGGAGAAAAGTTGTTCCTTTCTTTGTTGACAATTGATCTTCCAAACTTGGGAATTTCTGCAAAGAAAGGAAGGATTTCATTCTTTTTCCGCGAACGCAAATTTACTTCAGTTTTCGAGGTACTGGAATTCTCACTCCAGCTGGGTTCAGAGAGTTAAATACC
This sequence comes from Araneus ventricosus, assembly GCA_013235015.1. Classification (NCBI taxonomy): domain Eukaryota; kingdom Metazoa; phylum Arthropoda; class Arachnida; order Araneae; family Araneidae; genus Araneus; species Araneus ventricosus. The sequence continues at coordinate 71,825 of BGPR01003726.1, forward strand.
GGAAAGATTTTAAAATATCGCGACTGGGCCAACGTTCCCCTATGGCAAACTAGCCTCTGTCCTAACATATAGATACAGTGATAGAGAACTAATTTTAATGAAAAGTTAGTAGTAGAATATTTTGTAGTTTACTTTTCTTCAGAATAATCTTATTAATTTTTTAAGAAAAAGTAAGATAAAATTGTCATTGTGTCATCTGTCCAATTAATGCCACAGCTGATGGCACACATAATTTCTCTCGCTTCTCAACCGTTAAATTCAACTATAAATGAAAATAATAGGTTTTGGATAGGGCTAATAGTACTCTTTTTAGAATGTATATAGCAGCCTTATGAAATTTCGTTTTATGATAGTAATTATTAGAGATAAAGTTTGGGAAAATTCCTTACAAGAATTTTTTCAGTTCTGGACGTTTACAATTTTAGCAATTTAACTCGACAATTTTCCTCCAATAGTCTTGAAGTTTTAATTTATGATTTTCTGTAATATTAAACAATATTTCTTGAGTTTATCAAGGTGGTTGTATCTAAGGGGATTCTCATATGAGGGGATGACCCCAAAGGGGGACGACCCCGCTTCGGAATGAAGTAAGTTTTTTTTAATTTTTTGTAGATGGTATGTCTAGACAATAAACTAAATCCATTCATGATGTTTTTTCATCATATTTCAAAAAAAATTAATTCCTTGCGCCTCAAAGGGTTAAGTGGACCACTGGTTGCCTAAATTGGATAACTGATTTCTTTATGCAGAAATACAGCAGAAATATTATTTGATTTTCTGATTCACACCAGCACACAGTACATGAATCCAAGTATGACATTTTATGCGCTGAGTTTTTTCTTCTTCTTTCTTCGTTTCCTCACAAATAATACGTATCCTTTGTTTGAGTTTCTTTTCATCGAACATTTGTTGGCTTTAGTGTCCATTTATAGCTTTCTGATTTGGCTTGCTTAACCTCTAATTTATGAGGACTACTAGTGGTGAAAACTGCGTTCTGAGCTATTCCTGTAGTTCATGATAATAATGCAATTGATTTAAGCAATCTAATTTTGGCAACTCTTTGCGGTCCAATTTAGGCAACTTTTGGATAACTCTAATTATATAATTAGATAATTCCTGATAATTCCTAATTTCCTAAAAAAATACCCTGACCTTATATTTAAGCCATTGAAAAAGAATTATTATAGTACATTGTAGCCAAACAAAGTTCATACATATGGACATAATAACATATTTCCCTACTTTCTTTAAAACAGCGTGAGGATTTTTTTTTGTCTTTAATTAACCCATCACTGCATACTATATCAAATTTGATACATAATTTATTTTTCATGTTAATAATGAATAGAAATTTTTTGTCCACTCGTAGACGCTGTATCAGAGTAGAAACATCATAAGAGACCGGTTCGTTCCTTTTTCCATGGACCGCACAGGTCCTATTGATAAGTCTGCAGTAAACAATTATTCAATTCCTGATACTCCTATTGACATATTTACGCAGTTTCCAGCATTTTAAAGGAGTCTTCCATCTTTGATGGTTTAATCAATTGCTTCTACAGGTATTTAGCAATTGATATTACTTTTAAAATACTTTTTTTATTGTTTTATAAAAAAAGAAATGGTGATTTGACACGTTCATTAAATTAAATTTAATAATATCACAATTCTATTGTGATTTTTTTGTGTGTTTTTTTGTTGTTATATGTGAACTTCCCATGCCAAAAACATTTTTTATTTTGAAATTTAAAAACTCTTGCTTTGAAAGGTTAAAATAATTAACTGATGATATCTAAATCCTTGTTGTCTAACTGCAACCAGATAGCACTTTCTCTTAAAAATGATTTCATACTCTACATTTACAACTTTACAACATAATTTGCCTATTTTACTACCCAGATATTTAAAAGGATTGATGTTATAAAATATTTTCATTTTAGGCGCCGGAACATATTCGGAGACTCTCCCTACTATATACTGCATAATATACATAATGCTTTAAAATTATAATAGCAAAAGTATAGATAAAGTATTATCGATACAGCAAATTTAATTTTCAGTTATATATCATAAGAGAAATTATGCAATCATATCAACATACATTAAAATAAATTACAAAACGTCTCTTTGAACGAAGGTATTATAATGAGTGAATCAAAATTATTTTCGAATAATTTTTATTTGTATCACATGTAGTTGATAATTTTATCTCTGTTTATATGAAACTTCATTGAATATAAGCAAATGATATTCAATATCATTTTTTCAGAACATAGCTTTTCCGTATTATTAAGTTTGAATTTCTTTTTGGATTAATTTTAAATGTATTTCGGGGCTTTTTCAATTCCTTTCCAGGAAAAAAATGATTATTTATGAAAGAAGTCTATTTATTCTTCAGTGTGCACTAAACTTAATTTCTCTATTAATTTTGCTTCATACTGCATGTATAACCACACATTTGCGATGGAGTATGATAATCTGTAAATAATAGAAGATTTTTCACCACTCTTTTCAAAATTCTGATGAATTAATTACCTCGATTACTTAATCCTGTTCGACCTTTACAAAACCATCATAGTTGATTGAAAAGAAACTATTATCTGCCAAATCTTTCATGCTCATTGTTTTGCTACAGTCTTCATCTTTCCTTATCGGAGATCATTAAGCGTCAGAAAATTCTACTGAATTACCAGGAGTACTAATTTCCCAGGGAAAGCCCAAATAATTATGCATGTACCTCTCAATCTAACAGAAAAGCTTTTTCTGTTAGGTTTCAGACACGCTTAAAATCCCTTTATTCCGCAGTATTTGCTCTCTGTTATCAGTAAATTATGTTTGTCTTCTTCATTTCAGCATCAGCCTAATTCGATCATCTATTCCTCCTTTCTTCCAGTAGAAGCTCTGGCTTTGCAGTACCTTTTTCTTGAAGTGAAAGAACTTAACTGCAACCTTATCTGTTCGCAATTGTAAAGAGGGTTTACTTCGTAGACTTTTTCTGGTACAAAATGGTTGTATTGAGAAAATAAAACTTGAAAAGAATTTTCATTTAGTTCAGGTTTGAAAGTGGATATATTTTTATTTCACAAACGAAAGTATATTTTCTGTATAGAATTCTTAGAATTTCACTTGGCTAGCTGGAAGATTTTTTTTGCAAGCAATTTTTTAAAGGTTAAAATATCTTTCGTAAAGAAGAGTTCAAATCTCTACTTCTTATCCAATTCTCAGAAATTTTACAGAAAAATCTCTTTCGCAATATTATCAAGAAATATTCTATTCTAAAATCAAAACTTTTATTTTTATAGTACATGAATACGCTATAGATTGATCATTGGCTAAGAAAAATAATTTTTTATAAATCATTTTTCATAATTTTATAAATAAATACTGTAATGATGTTTTTTTTATGTTTTACATCAAAAGTGTTATTAAAGAGTGCACAAAAAGTGAATTCCTCATACATTTTTTTATTTAAAATTTCAATTATTAGTAATTTATTAATTGAACTTAATTTAATGTACAAAAGTATTGTAGAACGCACATCTTTCAGAAGACAATTTGATTTCTTTATGATTAATTTTGAAAGACAACAGAGTATTTCAACTATCGTGCTAGTCATTGAATATCATTTACCACGTATTTAAAAAAAATTTTAAATTCAGAAGAAAAATAACTAATTACATTACGTTCCATCCAAATAACAAAATTTGCGGATTAACCTACATTTAAAGCTGTTAAAAATTATTTTAAGGAAAATTAGTCACTTTCTGGAATTATTCAAATTCTTTGATTGCATCTTTAAAGAATTGGATTTTGCTGATTTCTTCCTTTAAAATTATACATATTCTCAAAACTTTAACATTCTCAGATTAACTAATAGTAGTGGCAATATTTGCAGCAGTTGAAAATTTAATAGCTGCAACTGTATACTAATTGCAGCCTCTTCAACTTAGGAACTAGATTCAAACATACAGTCCTTCATTTTATTCACGAGCGTTGTGGGAACCCTAGAATACCTGAAGAAGTACTAGTTATATTAACGATTTGGATAGAGCGGTCTATCGATTTAACTTTTTCAATTAGTGATGTAGGATGGGTAGGTAAATTTTTTGGGTATATAACCAAGGCCTGGGTAAATACCCCAAAACTGGGTATTTTGCAGAAAAAAAATTCTAATTGGGATTCACAATAAAACATGTAAAATTTATAAATACCCCAAAACTTGATATTTTGCAAAAAAAATTGCGAATGGTATTCAAAATTAAACATAAAATTTATAAGTACTTAAAAACTGGGTATTTAAGAATGATGATTCAAAATGAAACTTATAAAGTTTATAAATATCCTAAAATTGGATATTTTACAAAAAAAATTTCCAAATGGTGATTCAAAATCAAACATATAAAAATTATAAACATACCAAAACTGGGTATTTTGCCAAAACAGTAATTGCGAATGGTGAATCAAAATCAAACGTATAAAATTTATATACATAATACATAGTTTATAAAATTTTTATATTAAAGTGTTGACCAAATTTAAAAAAAAATGCTGTCATGGTTTCGAATAAAGTATTCTTAAAATTAAACGGGATCGGAGGATAATTTACTTTTTCTCGTTTGAAACTATGACACTTACAAAAGAATAATAGTTTTTAACACCGTTTATGTTATATAGACGGTGTTAGAAATTATTGAGTCTTGTGATACGTAACTTACTCACATTTCCATACTTCAAGTCAACCACGTTAAAAAGTTAGAGAAAGGGGAAAATATTTGCTTAGAACTTTTAATGTTAAGAAGGATAAAAGTAACCAATTTAAATAATGTAATGCTGAGTAGAAACATGCCAATGTAAGCAAAATGGAAAAACATTTAAAAAATATTTCAGCTGTTGGTTTAAAAGGGTTTTGAAAGGGATAAAATAGATAATTAATTTTCTTTTAATCAAATTCCAACCATGACAACTACATAAAAATTTGGAGTTTCATGAACAGTTAAGTATTGATGTTCATGATCCAGATTAACCCCTACCCACTAAACTGTGTGTGTGTGTCTAATACATCGTCAAATAATACAAAAGTTTCAGAAACAAGACATTCACATTCCTTGTTGCTGAAACCTTATTGCGAAGATCATTTATCTTTGTTGAGAGTAATATGAGTGCATATTATTTGCAGAATAATTCACTTTTAAAATCTGTTAGAACTGAAACATCTGATGACATTTAATCAACAATATCTGGAAATTTGACTAATTAATCCAAAAAGAATTATAAACATGTTTCTTTCATTTTAGTTTCTATTATCAGCTCTTAATCAAATTAAAACCAAACTTATCATTTTCTTTTTTTTAGTTTAGTTAAAATAACTCTCATTTTTAAAATGCAGCAAATACATTTATTATTCATTTACTCATTATAATGAAAAAATGATTGACATTTAAACCACGCATTTTATGTAAGATCCATGATTCTTTTCCCATCTTTTTATAGAATTCAAAAGTTTTAAAGGTTTATATAATATGTGTTTTTCTCTTTTATCTTACCTTATGCCCAATATTTATTTATATTATAGTGGAACATCATATTTCACAACATTCCTTGTATTTTATAAGAATAGAGTTAATTGAAAAATAATTATCCAGGTAAATACCCAGGGTAATTACCTTTAAAAATAAATACCTAAATATTTTACATCACTGCTTTCAATACTGAAAAGTCCGAAACGTCTGTTCCACCAAAGAATGACAAAAGCCCGAAGCGACCAAACATCCCTGCGAAATTTCCTTCCCCTTTCGTTCGGGACCGGGCGATTTTCTTGGAACTTTCATTTCAACCGAACCCATTACCTTGTAGTAAATACCCCTAACAGCCATCAGTTAAGCAGATTCCCCCTTTTGTATATTAACCGAACAAGAATGCAAGACGTTATTATGGGTTTTGAATGAATAGGGAGGGAGTAAATAACTCTTCGAGGTAATAAAACTCGAGCGTGCTAGTGTTCTGATTTCCCTGAACTCCAGAATTCTTATGAATCAGAGGGTTAGGGATCTCTAGAACAGTTCGGTGGCAACCCGTTACTGACTTTTGTTTTATTCGCTGGACCTTGATTCAAGCTTCTGTGAATTTGATTTGATTCCAGTGAAGAAGGAATCACTTCTTGGCATCCTCTACCGAACTGTTCCAGTGATTCTTGAAGAGACAGACCGCTCCATCCGAACAAACAGCAGAACTGGTAATGCTTAATTCACTGCTGATGTTATAGAACTTCCATATCTCTGGAAACAAGTTGTACACAACACTGGTAAAAAAATCAATGGGATATAAATGTTTCAAGTTAGTACTAACGTTGTATCGTTTGTAAATATATGGTTGCCCCCTATTAAATTTCCAACCTTCATACGTCCTTCTCGTAGGCTCAGACTTTTGTACTTTAAATCATGTATCTGTCAACGATTTGAAACTAAACTTTACCTGCACTAGATGATGAAGGATGGTGAATTTAATTTCATAAGAAAGGAACTATCTTCACTGACATATTTCGAGAAATTTTCTTTTCCAGAAAGGCATGAACATAGCTTTGACGCAGTTTGAATTTTGCGTTTCTTCTTGCAAATATTTTCAATGATTAATTTCTTGAGAAGAAAATTTTATCTACATCCGAAACCTAAATATATTGTAACCCTTTATAAGGCCGTGGTAAGCATATTTGCCACAAACTTCATCAATTTTTAAATGCATTTTTTAAGATTGGAATACGTTCTCGACAACTGTTTCGATTAAAAAACAGCCTAGGTGTTCCAATATCTTTTCTCAAACAATAACGAAGTGGTGATTGGACTTGATAGTTAATTATTAATTAGCAAAATTAATTAACAAAAATTAATGTCATCGAATAGAGTAAATTAATTTCTTTTCTTAAAATAATCTCAGTCCCAAAGCCATTTTAATATAACACTACTAGAAACAAAATGGCCCCTTAAAGGGATAAATGGAAAGAAAGTTTTAATTTCATTCAAAAGTTTTACGCAATTTTTACTCTCAGTGCGCTTAGAAAAATGTATTTATGGTTATTACGTGTCTAAGAAGACATTCCTTTTATTTTTTATTAAAATATTTTGGTTCCCCTGGGATTTGACAGGAATTTTCTCCTTATTAATATAGAAATTATTATGATTACGGCCTGAAGCCAAACATAAGTTGTAGAAAAAGAGAGCATTATCTTATGGGGTATGGGGTAAGCACTCTAGGGGTAATGCACCAAAGATAAAGGATGACAGACAGGAGTTAAAACTAAATTATTTATCAATTAAAACAACATAATATGAAATAAAAAAAGTATTTACACAGGCAATTATTTACAGTTAGACAGGAAAGATTTAGGGTTGCTACTCACTTAAGTTTACATCTTACATAATTCGGTAGAAGGTTTAGTCAGTTATATAGCTTAGTTACAGCTTGCATAGTTACAGTATTATTTAGAGCCGTCACCCATCGCCGCCGTGCTGTCAGGGATGAAACCCCGTAGCTCGTCGCCTATTGCTCACTTACCGCATGACTGGTCCGTTCGATTTCAAAAAGTCATCTCCTCCCGATTAAAACATTGCATTGGGTTTTTAACGGAGAGCTTACACCTGCGCATCGCGTGATTACCGTGAGAAAGCGCGTGATCTTCATCGTCCGATATATTTCTGCTGACACCACAATATTCAAATGAGCTTGTACGGAAAGTGAGAAATTATTATTAGGAAGGAATTAAACTTACGCTTTTGAGCTAGACTGGGAAAATACAATTCCTACATTAATAAAAATGCAGTTATTGTTTCTTTAACTTTATGTATGAGTCATATTTTAAACCTCAATGGAAAAATTCAATAATAAAATCGCATATAGTTGTTTATATAACCTACCATGAACAATAAACAATCACTTACAGTAAGCAGATAGAAAATGCGTTTCATAAACGTTTATCTATACTTATTTGACAGAACATTATTTATATCAAATGAATTACGGCATATTTATCAATTGCATTCATTTGAATGTGAATTTAATAGTCACCGACCTATTAATTAACCTTCATGTTAAATGAATGAAAATAATTCCTTTTAATCATTTAAACTTGAATTTTTTCTGGTTTTGAGTGGGATATGATTTTCATTTTAATTGCGATAAACCTGAAAAAGATTACAGTAAATCTTTAAAAAAACCTCCATATTTCCTTTAATTTTTAAAGTCAAACGCTGACGCATTTGGAACTGTCGGAAATTAATTACAGTTTGAAGAGAGAGAGCGTATCGCAGCAATTAATCACGTTCTGAACGACATGCTTATTGAAAATTAATGGTGCTACTTAAAAAAATGTGGTAAGGTTTTAGGCGTTTTTAAGATTCGGTTTTAAGAGAGTACATTTTCTTTCTGTTATTGGTTTAATAGAATTACTGTACTTAAACTTGTTCCTTTACCGTTTTGAAAGAAAGGGGATATTGTAAACATGTTATTAAGTCAAAAATGATTAATTTACTTTGTGAAATTCAGTTCCCCCAACCCAACAAGAAAGGAACATAATGTTGTTTCATTTTAATGAAACCAGATTCCAATAGTGCTTAATTTATAAGTGGAAAGAAACGGGATATTTTATTACATGAATAAGATTTAGCTCAGAATAATAAGAAAAACTGATAACTTTTCAATTGCGTAGGTGGTTCAAAAAGTAAGGTAACAAGTTCACTGCGAGAAAAGGTTTATTCACGAAATCAAAGAGATAGATAAAGGTAGAAAGACACTGGTACCTATTACTTTTCCAAATATTCACCATGGTTGTTGAAGCATTTGGGCCACATGTGCACCAATTTATCGGAACTGGTATAGAAGAAATCAATGTCCAGATCGAGGAGCCTCTTAGCCACGACTTCCTGGACTTCGGCATCGGTTCTGAAATGAAGACCTGGTAGGTGCTTCTTCACCAGTCCGAAGAGCTGAAAATCACTTGGTGCGAGAACAGGTCATGAAACAAGTGCGCAGATCTGTCGAGCATGTCCACCATCGAGATATTGAAACACCCTCCCTACAGCCGGGATCTCGCACCACGTGATTTTTTATCTCTTTGAACTTTTGAAAAAGCACCTGGCAGGTGTCCATTTCAGAACAGATGACGAAGTCCAGGAAGCCGTCGTTAAATTGCTCCTCGGCCTGGACCTTTATTTCTTCTATTACGGTTTCGATAAATTGGTGCACCGATAGTCCAAATGCTTCAACAGCTTGGTGACTATGTGGGAAAGTAATAGGTACCAGTGTTTTTCTAACTTCATCTGTCTCTTTCATTTCGTGAATAAACCTTTTCTCTCAGAGGGCTTGTTACCTTACTTTTTGAACCACATACGTACTTTTAGAAGGTGTTTGTTTCTTGCAGGTTTTTTTAAGCTTTTAAGTAGTCTAATTTAATATATTATTTTTTGAATGAGTGGATATAATCAACAACATGTTTCAGAAAAAAAATATCTGCTGACAACTTGACGCTAACTGTTCCAAATGCCTTCCTTTTTTCTCTGAAATTTCTGATTTCAATATCGTTTTAAAAGGCTTCATCTAAAAATGAAGTAGAGCAAATAGAGTTGGGCTGTGAGAAGGGATGTTGTATATGAAATTTGTAGACACTGAAGAGTAATTAAAATTACTGTGTAGTAAACGGGTGAGATGAAAATAGAATAATGAGTAATTAAAATTATTGTGTAGTAAACGTGTAAGATGAAAATAGAACAATGAGTAATTAAAATTACTGTGTGGTAAACGGGTAAGATGAAAATAGAACAATCAGCCAATATAAAATACTATATTTAGAAAGTCCTCTGATCCATTAGTATACATCGATCTTGTATTAGAAACTTCTTCCATTTACAATTTCGATGATTCAATAACACCTCAATGTTTTTTTTTCTTTTTGCTGCAAGGAAAATATGCACTATTTGTATGTGATGAAATCTTGGTGAAATATCACCTGATAAATCATTTAAATTTGTCAGTACTATCGCCAAATTTGATATTTGCCAGGTACTCTGAAAATATAATTTTATATTTTCTTTCTAAAATAAAAGGACAATCAATTGTGCTTTTTGCAATTTTCATTGGTTATTAATTTATGAAATATTTTATTAAATGGAAGAATTTCATATTTTTTAACAGAATAAAGGCATTGTAAATTTTGCTTGTAATTTTAAAACATATACAGACTTTTCCATATAAAAAGGAACTTTTAAATTATACAGTTACTGGTACAAAAGAATCCTGTTCGATAAAAAAAAATAGAAATATAGATTCGAACTGAAATAGTGATATTGCTACTAGAAGTATATTCTTTTTTCGATGACTTATTAACTTGAGAACTTGATTTCATTGAAGAAAAACATTTAACTTATAGTAATCTTTCTGGAGATTTACAATTATTCTAAACCAACTTTACCTAATAAGTAAGATAACAATTCCAGATATCATATCACCAGATGCTTGTCGAGATAATAATTTAGCCAATGGAAAAGAAACAACTGTATTTGCATCACTTCAAAACGATAATTTATCCTATAATTTCATTCTGCTATCTTTTTAGTAAGATATGGTTATACCGACGATTCAAGTTATCACAAGAAAGATCCACAAAATAAGACTTCCATTCAAATAATAAATGTAATGTTGCATTAAATGCTACAAATTTCCTATTCATACTATTTCATCCTGATAATGAAGATAAATTTTTAAACTGAACCTTGCTGTTACGGGTTTTAAATCCGAGTGAAAAGATATATGAATTGATTGTGTGAAGATGCGGCAAAATTCCTGATAAATATTTGCTAAATGTGGACAGTTATTGTTGACAGAAATCAAAGAATTCTTAAAATTTTTAAGTCACGGTTATTTAAATGCAAATAAAAACCCTTAAAAATGACTTTTTTTTATATAACCTTAATTTTATCAATGATTATTGTAATTTTGAACTAGTTTGTCTTTAATAAGAGGTCAGGTTCACAACTAATTATAGTATTCGAGAAACTAAAATTTTGTTTCATTAACATGGCACACTTTACTGTTCGTACATTGCAGGAGGTTAACTTCCCATATATTCTAACATTTTCGATTTAGTAACACGTTTACAATACAGCATTTCTTTCAAAATCACAACAGGAAGATTATTTGCTACAAAAATTCACCAAAAATATAAATGCAATGCTATGAAATCAGATATAATACATGTTTACATGCACAATTTTTTATGAACTGATCTTGCATTTTTTATAAACATATCACACCAAATTTGTTTAATTATTCTGATACTTTTTAAATAATGATTAACTTCAGACTGCTGCAAATCTTTCAATATTGGAATTTAAAGAAGAAAAAAAGAAATTCACTTTTATGGTAATGTTACCCGCAGACCTGACAATTCGATAGGGAATATTATTACACTTATCTCTAGACATTAAAAGGCGTCAATAAAATAATAACATGGAAACTGAATGTATAGAGAAGACCACGGAAAGATGGCGATGTGAACATTTAACCATTTTTAGTAAATTAAGTTTTTGTGGTAATTTTTTTTCTTTGCCAACCTTCTGTTGTGTTGTACTTAAAAAAAAGAAAGTTTTTAAAAAAATATAAATATATAAAAAATTGCCATTTAAAAAAAGCAAAGCACAAGTACCAACTTGCTCCGGTTCCGGAACAAGATGACATTGGACAAGATGAAAGTTACGGAAAAAGCTCAATATATTTTTTTTTATTTTGAGAAAATATAGGCATGACACTTACTAATGAAATGTTTTTAAGTATTTTTTCCTTTATTAGTATGTAATGAAAGACTTATTTTAATTAAAGTTTGAGCTCAGACTAAATTAATATAAAACGAAACCAGAGTTTTTCATTTACGAAAACTAGACACAAATTCTCTTCAGTTAGAAACTGAGTAGCCCTCAGCAACATAAGGCAATTGCAACATTCTATTAAATCTTCTGATGGAGGGTCAACATAGATCTCATCACAAGCAGGGCACTGTATTTTATTTTCTTTCGAAGTTTGGACTGACTCATTCGTGCCAAGAGTCAATTTCTTGCTACTGTTTCAGATAGGCTGGCTTAATGTTATCTAGGAGATATTTGCACGACTGAGATGTTTATTTCTTTATGATTCCTACCTGTTGAATGATTATGTGTTGAGATATAAAAAAATTGACCAATGTACTGACCGATAAATCTATCATAACATTTTGGAATGAAAAATGGAATGATAAAACCTTGATATAGCAAAAAATCAAATGACATGAAAACACACACACACAGAATGACATCGTAAATATTGCAATGTGTAGAAACAATAAAGTCATTGGCTATGTCTGTATTGATCCATATGTAATATTTCATGACTTTTGTAACATTAACGTAAATTAATCTACCTTTGCCTTCAAGCTTGCCGAAAAGGGATTTTTTTTTTACTTTCTTGCGGTGTGTAGAGCAAATAATATCCGTATGGCTGTGAAGTGAAAGCATTATGAACTTAAAATAAGCCATTCACAATTTTGCCCTCGTCTCCCCTACGTATTTGTGAAATTTTTGGATTCGTTTTCCTCAAACAGTTTGGTTAATTAAGTTGTGTTTGAATTTTATTTTCTCAAAGGACTGAATGTGCGAGAGCAGTTAAAAACGAAGATAATCAGCCCTCTGAGTAAACAACATTTTTTCACGAATTCAAAGAGACAGAGTATGTAGTAAGGCACTAGTAGCACATATTACTTCTCTACATAGGCACTGTGCTTGCTGAAGAATTTGTTCCATCGGTACATCAAAATATTGAAACAGTCATAGAAGAGATCTGCATCAAGGTTGTGGAGCCACGACGAGACGTTTTGCTGAACTTCAGCAGAGGTTCTGAAATTCCGATCTCCCAGGTGCTTTTTCATCGATTTGAAGGAGATGAAAATCACTTGGTGCGAGGGGCGGGCTGTAGGGATGGTGTTCCAATAACTTCCTTATGTGAAACTGTACCAATTAACAAAGAAAGTGTGCAGTCGGGCTCTCCATATACGACACTCGTCCTTTGTTGTACTCTTTCATCATCTGCCGTTGAATTTCTGCTGGGGACTTTTTCTTAGACTCAAGAACCTTATCACACTTCTTAATTAAATCACTGGCCACGCTCCCGTCAATGTCTTCATCTTCTAACTGAGACTTCTGGGCGTTACCGCATAACTACCTCCATCTACCGGTGGTATTCGAAAGCTGTGATTGTCTCAGCTATTTCGACAGGGAATTTATTACGTACAGGGAATTTGTGCACACCTCAAAGCTCTCGCTATCTTACTTTCTGAAACACTCCCGTAATTGATTGATGCCCCAATCATATAAAACAAGTAACGCTCCATAAAATAAACATAAATCAGTGAGTATGAAATTCAATCCCTGTCTGCGCATTCGCATATTAATTTACTACAGATGGAAATAAAAATATTTCCAAATACATAATGAAATTAATTAATTAACGTGAAAATATTACGTATCCTTCAAAAAGTAGTTTTGAAAAGAAATATTTTAAAATTAATCACAAATAACAAAGCTTTTTACTATAGATCTTTTACAAAGCTTTTTACTACAGTATTAATATTACTTATAAAATATAAGCCTTTAACAAAAGAGTAATTTAAAGGAATCAATTTAGCATGACTGACATTTTAATTAAAAAATAATCAAATATTTTGTTATTGGAGTCACTTTATGAATTGTTTGGATACTAAGTATAATATATGCAAATATGAAAATTCATCCCTATCACGTACTCATAGCCTTCAAAACTTGTGTATGATAAAGTATGTCCTACTTTGAACCTTGTGATAGGAACTCATGATCACAAACATAACTTCGCCTCATCAGTTCTACTTCCACAGCCTTAAAAATATCAGTTTTGTTGTCGAATTCACAGAAAACTACTCGTATTTCAATAAAATACAATATATTTATTCCACTATAGTATAAAAAACTTTACCTGAATCCCTGGTTCTCCAAATAATATTTATTTTTACAAAGTAAATATGCTTAGCATAACCTAAACGAAATCTAACAATAAAACTGAAGAACCAACTAAATTTTTAAACATTTGCATTTTTAACAAAACAATCGCGCGCAGATAAAGATGTTGCCAACCTGAAAGTTATAAATAGCGTTAAATTGTTTACAACACTTGTATTGATTTGTTGACAATGATTCTCAAAATATTTTTAGCGCGATTTGATCCTTTAAAAAGTAGTTCTACCAGTAAACCAAGACCACATAAAAAAATTTCAAACTGAAAATATCCTTCCATCTGTGAAATGAAAAGACCTCAACTTTACAAACATTAAACTATAGGAAAAATCCACTAAGAGCATTATCTTCACGACACAACAATTTTGTTCAAGAAAAATAGGCGGAAAAAGAAAAAAAAAATTATTTGCGATTTCATCCAGATCAGGTTGCAAGTAAGCTCTTCTCATTCAAAAGAAACAAAGACGGAGGATTCATTCGCAAAAGAAAAGGCAACTGGATGATCGAGTTAGGTTGATGCCGAAATGAAGAAGACAAATATAATTTGCTGATAACAGGAAGGAATACGGCGGAATAAAAGGATTTTAAGAGTGTTTGCAACGTAGCGGAAAACATTTTCTGCCTAGAACAAATACGTAATTATTGGAGTCTCGCGAGAACAGTGTGCTATAGGTATCTTCACAGATTTTTCCGACATTTAATGCCCGACTGATAAGAAAAAATGGCCCTCGCAGAATTGAATTTGGATGTTAACAGTTTCCTTCTAAGTCCAGTTTGACATAAATACGCAGGGTTTTTATATAGACCAGTCAACGAAGGAAAAATAAAAAATGGTGTAGTTTTAAAATTTGCCACAGTTGTTGGGGATAGTGTCCTAACCGACATGCTAAAAGTCTACGCCGGTAAGGGTACATGGGGTTTAAAGGGGGGTTTCAGTTTTTCTTAAATATCTCGAAAACTTTGGGCTCTAGTGAAAAACACTCACTTGCAAAATTAAACTACATGAAATTTCCTACAAAAAGTTCCTACATTACATTTGTAGATTCAAAAATTTAGAATATACAGGGAGATTTAAAAGTGCATATTTCTAAATTTCCTTAATGTAATAGTAAAATCAATTAAAAGTGCTAAATAAACAACCCTCAGAAAACCTAATGCCAGTATAATAATTATACAAGGGTAGTATTGGATGTGTAGAGAGTAGTGGTGGTGTCAGGAAGAGGGCCGACAAACCTATTTAATGAGCAGTCGTGCTCCCTTTCTCCCCTCATATCCGTTACCCTCCACAAAATCTCTTCTACTCAGTCTTTAGATTCTGTTACTTCTTCAAATGAGTGTATTTAGACAGTATAATCTAAATCTGCATATGTATCTATACTGAGTTGAACTTTACCAGTGTGTCACATTTCAACAGGAACATTTTCTTGCCAATGGAAGGAATAAGACCAGATTTATTCAATTACTAACACAGAAAATTGATTCTAAAGGAATTGAAACGAGAGTAGCTGCAGGAGATGCTGAAACTTATATTGTGAGGTGCGGGTTATCGAAAGCAACTTCCCATACCATTGTTGCTATAAGAGGCCAAGACGTATATCTAGTCGTGTTACTGATTGCTTCGGCACCAACAGAAATTAACATTTATTTTATTAACAATGGCAAGGAAAAAGTCGAATCTAAATTATTTTCTTTAAGAAAGCTTCAAAAAGAACTTTTTTCCCCAAACCATCCTCCTTCTCCATGCATTCAGTGGCTTCGACATAACATCAGCTATTTATAGGAAAAGCAAAAAACCATAGTTACATTGTTCAAAAATCCATTGAGCAAGATGAAAGACATTGCTTACATCTCTTATAACCCCTCATGAACTCTGGATGCTATCTTACAAGCAGGTGAGAAGATGTTCCTAGCCATATACAAAGCCACTGATAATGGACATAATTTGAATAACCATAGACATGCAGCAATTCTTAAATCATGAACCAAGATAAAAGTTGATCTCTCCTCAACTCCGCCAACTATAGGACAGCGCAGCAACACTCGTTTAGCAATGTGTTTCTGTTTGTAACACCTGCCATTGTACCTCTACTAATGATGACCCTCTAGAATAGAGGTTCCCAACCTGTGGTACGCGTACCCCTAGTGGTACGCGAAACCAAAGTCGTTAATGGCTCACGCAGAAGAAAACACATGGGATTAAAAAATTACAGAATTTTGTTTCCCTAAGCTCGTACCCCTAGGGGTACGCGGACGACCAGTTCAGGGTACGCGAAACCAAAGTCTCTAATGGCGCACACAGAAGAAAACATATGGGATTAAAAAATTATAGAATTTTTTTCCCTAAATTCGTGTGAAAAGTATTCGTGTCTAAAAGCTTATACTCAAAATATTTAGTTGTATGCCTTTTATTTTTTCTTCTAGTTTAGACTTATTAATTAAGCTTATCAATTAGATTCATTTGACTCTTTTGCTTAACTAAGACCTTACATTATTGATAAAAACTTCTTTACATCGGTAGATGGTTGGAGTAGGGGATACGCGAAAATAAAATAACTAATCAAGGGGTACGCGAGAGAAAAATGGTTGGGAACCCCTGCTCTAGAAGAAGAGGAGGAGTTCGAACCTGATAAAAAAGTAGAAAAATATGACTAAATTTCAATACGAACAAGTGTAAAAATGGGTTCTGTATATTTTTATGTAGGTATGTATAGTTATATCACATTATGTTATAGATATATTGTAATAGATGGCCTCCATTTTGAAATAAAAACTTTTCACAAAAATAACAGAAAACATTTTCAATCACTTATTGTCATTATGCACTTTTTCATACCGCTATATATTATTCTAAACTATTCATGCAACGAAAAATATGTCGGAATATTTTTGTAGGAAATTTAATATAGTTTAATTTTATAATTAAGAGTTTTTACTAAAACCATTTTTTTGTAATCAGAGATTTTTGGACGTCGTTGACTGGACTAATCATTTAAGTTATCCTATTGAGAAGGTCCTAGAACCAGTTCTAGGAATCCGAACAGAACAAAATTTCTCTAGTATATAGCACAAGTGATGCGCTCTAATTAAAAAAAGGAAGGATGGTAAAAGAAATAAAAGAAAGAAAAAAAAGTTAAAATTTTTGAAATAGGTGGCATTTCTCTAGTATCTGAGAAATTTTTACTGAATTTAATTTACAACTGAAGGAAAATTCAATAGTTTATTTAAGTTTTTTTTTCATTTTAACTTAAAACGGTGCCGAAATTTCGATCTTTCCTCACCTTTTTTATGTAAACAACTTGTACTACTACTGTAGCTCATGAACTTTTGTGTCATTTGGAGCCCTATAACCAGTTATAGGGCCTTTTCAATTGCCGAAATTTAATTGCAACAAACCTGTATATAATACAGATCAAACGGTAATGTTATAGAAAGCTATTCACATAATACAGATTTCGAAGGTCTATTGAATATTTTCTAATCATTTAGGTATCAAGATGTTCATATTGTTACAAAAATCGTTCTGTGGGTGTATGGTGTAAACAGTCCAACACGCAGGATAATGGAGAATGAAGGTTTATTCACAAATGTGGAGGAAAACACGTAGCACGGGTAACAGGAAATAATAGATCTTGCACAGATTAGCAACGTAAACAGACAGCAATTGACAGATAATATCAGTTCAACACTCTGAAATTTAGCAACACAAACAGTCAGCAAATTACTAATAACGGCAATAACAGCACTTTCAATAACGATCAGCTCACCAGCTTCATAGTTCGCTCTGCAGACGAAACTCAAAGGCGTTTCAGTCGAACAACACTCTCTCTCTAATCCAATCGCGGTCCTTACATACTCTCTCCGATAGGACGTGACGTCACATGGAGTTTTCTCGCATATTCAAGCGTATTTCCTTTCCTAATAGAGATATCGAGAAAAGAGAAGCATTTTCTGGAATCATCAATTTGTCGCCAAGTCGCCAAATTCGTTGCCAAGGTCAGGGGTCCCGGAATGGCAGTTGCCCGTCACTCCATGCTTACCCCTGTAAAACTCCCTCCCCCATCTATAAGACTAGCGAGGCAGGAAAGCGACATTACATCTTTGTAACAATATTCAGGTATTATAAATTTTTATGTAACTTTATGAGTTTGATGTTTCTAAAGACGGAATTTTGTGATCGACTTCCACTCACTTCCTGATTTATTAGTGCTCGAAATTTCATACACTTGCGTTTTCTAGATGACATATACTATTTAAATATTTTTATTACAGTGGGTGGCCAAATTAATGTGGACACTTTAAAATTTTTATATTTTTTCGAATATCTCCTGAACATCTGCATAGATTTTCACAGAATTTCAAACATGCAAACATTAGGGTTGAACTCATATTTTACACCAAAGCTTCAGTCACGAGGGCATTTAAAGGACCATCTACAAATTGATGAAGACGAAAATTATTTTGGCCTATCCTGCGTCACAGTAAGCTTATAATGAGTTAAAACTTTCAACAATGGTTATATTTGATGTGTATAGTATTTACATGCGATTTTTTAAATTTTTCATAAATATTCGAGATATAAAGGTTTTCTTAAAAAATCCAAAATTTTTCCGAATGTTTTTTGTTTTTCATTTATAACATGCAGAGTTTTCCATCCAATTGTACAAAACTTGCAGAATAGTTGGCAATATGTAAAAGAAGCATTATAATAAATTTAAATAAAAAAAATTGAATATTACGGGAAATATGAACATTTATGTTAAATAATTCTTTACTGCGCAGAACGAAATGTAGCGTAAATTTTATTTCATAACTTCAATGTAGGGCATCTTATGCAAAAATTCCAGTCAAATATCATTAAGATTTAGAAAGATATCAGCATTGAAACTTGGTGAATTTCAGTACACTCTAGTAGAAGTTAAATGACGTGGGGTTTCAAAAAAATGATATTTTACACTTGAATCTTCGAATAGTAATATTAAATATTGTGGAAGTATAATATCCTGAATACCCATGTATACTTATTAATTAACTACATTATTTAACATTATTATTATTATTATTATTTTATTTCATTTTTATCATTTTATTTATTATTATACATTATTTATAGTTGATTGCCCAATTCATATGGCCATTCATAAAAATTTATGAATCTATAATTTTAACCAATAATGATTGAGTGAAATGTACTTAAAAGGCTAAATTATGAAAATATGCGACTGTTTGCATTAATTTGGTAAAAACTGCATTTCGACGATTACTACTCGAAGATTCAAGTTTCAAGAATATCAATTTTTCAAAACCCCTCATCGTTTAGCTACTTTTAGAGTGTACCGAAATTCACCAAGTTTCAATGCTGATATCTTTCTAAATCTGAATGATATTTGACTGGAATTTTTGCATAAGTTGCCTTTTATATCTGGCTTTGAAGTTATGAAAGTAAATTTACACTACATTTCGTGCATGCGCAGTAAAAAATTATTTACAACAAATCCTCATATTTCCCGTAATATTTAATTTTTTTAATTCAAATATTAATACAAGGCTTTATTTACATATTGTCAACTATTTTGTGAGTTTTGTACAATTGAATGGAAAACTCTGCATGCTTTAACTCATTATCAGCTTTCTGTGAAGCGGGATCGGCCAAAATAATTTTCGTCTTCATCAGTTTGTAGATGGTCCCCTAAATGCTCCCGTGACTGAATCTTCACTGTAAAATGTGAGTTCAAGTCTAATATTTACATGTTCGAAATTCTAAGACAATCTATGCAGATTTTCTGGAGATATTCGAAAATATATGAAAATTTTAAAGTGTCCACATTAATTTGGCAACTCACTGTACTTATTATCATTCAATCGATTTATTTAATTAAATGTATCATTCCAAAAAAGTGGCGCCATCTGGTAGTGTGTTTAAAAGACATTATTTCAAGATTCTCTAATATATATAATGATGAATTATAAATTAAAAACTAAAAAGTAGAACATAATTGAAAATGAAAAAAACGTAATTTTTTATCACTAATAGAAGTGTGCTTATAAGAACTTTTTTTATTAATTTATTTCGTATATATATTGCCGACAATGAAGGAAATGCTTAGGCATTTTTAGGCTAGGTATAAAGTATGAGAGGTATTTGAATATGTTATATATAGTTACAAAACTATAAAGTCGTTTCCCTGAGATGCTAATCTTGGCGACTTTGGTGACAAATTTGGAAAATTGGCGGTAAAGTTGGCGACTTTGATGATAAAAGGAATTTTCTAGAAGGACCTCGAACTTTTAACCTATTTTTACTGGTTTCCTGAACTTTCTAGAGATTACGTCACTTCCTATGTAATGAAGTCACTTTCTGTTGAAAAGTATAAAGGCAATCTCTCAAGCCAAGAAGAGTCAGTTGGATTTTCATCAGCAAGCAAGCTGGTGAGCTGATAAGAAACCTTTGAGAGCTGTGTTGAGATTTATTGGTAATCTCTGCTGTGAATTTTTACTAGTGCTGTTTTAATACTTGCGCTACAATTCTTTTCCTAGCTTTGCTTACTTTTGTTTTATATTTATATAATTTATTTCTTTTCCTAGAATATTTGTAAAATAAAGATCTTAATTTTTTAATCCTGCTTATTGGATTGCATTCACGTACACCCACTAGAAAATTTTGTTACGATACATTCTATCGGCACTGCTTTAATGCCTGGGCATCCTATGGAATGACAAACGCCATTTATGCAAAGTGTGAAAAGAAGTTTATATTAAGACTTCTATTTAAAAGACGTGCATTCTACAGAAATAAAAATATATTATTTAGAAAAAGTAATAGAAGAGTGCCATTAGAAATCTTGTATTCAAAATATACGTAAAGTAAAGTGAAAATTATACAAAACAAAGCTTATGCCATTCTTATGAAAGAAACTAAAATAAGATGTGAACCTACTTGTTACATCAAGAAAAGAAATGATTTTATTTTTAATTTGACTAAATTTTATTCTTATAAATTGAATCGGCGATGTATTTTATTCTTTGCCGGTTTGTTATTTGTCATTTGGTAGAATATCTAGAAAATGTGTGAAATTTTAATCATTTCGTACTTTGCCTAGAAATGCTTGTGCATTCTATAGAAGATCGTATGGCAAACTTTGCCAACAAATGCCTGGGCATTCTATAGAAGATCGGATGGCAAACTTTGCCAGTGTTGTATAAATATAAAAAATCAAGAAAGAGATGAGTTTGTAAAACATTTGTAAGACATTTGTAAGAATAAAACTATTATTTCTATATACATTTTATTGAAAAATATTATATTTGCGTATCATCAGTTCTCTTTAGAAGTAGCTTAAGGTTTCAAAATATATATCTCTCAAAAGTAATAAATTAAGACATAAACAACTACTTCTTAGTCTTATACTACAAGAACCATTAAAATTCGAAATTTTTTGTTTTACCTTTCTTCAGTAATGCCCGGAATGATCCAAGAGAGTTATTTTTTTCATTATCAAACTGTTAAAGAGATAACCTCTTAAATTTGATTTCATCGCCGAAGAGATAATTTTGTTTGCAGGAAAAGTTTGAATAAATTCTTTAAAAAATACTGCTTAAATTTAGTGAAGAGAATACCCTATTAGCACAAGATACTGTATAATATTGATACGATATCCTCACGATATTGTGCGGTATTCAGAATATCGAATAACATCGTGAGGATATCGTACAATATCTTGTGCTAATAGGGTATTTTATGAGATGAGAAATTAGAATGCCCGTTACTGTTATTTCTTAACGATAGAGGTAGGTATATATTTTCAAATACCTAACATTTTAAATTTAAAAAAAGTTCCACTCTTCTACAACTAAAAAGGATCAAGTTATGTAGCTTTGAATCGCATTATTTAAGCCATTCAACAGCCACTTTGAGAAAGCGCTGACCGTTGATTGGAGGATATTCTAGAGGCGTGCATTGAAATGGCTTTAAAATCATCTAAAATGACGAAGCAAACAAGCCAGTTCATCGATGAAAGAAAACATTTAAAGAAAGCAAAGATTTAAAGTGAAAAAATATCAACTGTACACTTTATCTTTTTCTATGTCAGAATGTTTTCTCTTTCTTTGTCAGTAAGATGCAAACTCATTCAGTGTTCGAAATTGCCAAATAATGACTGAGTTTTTTAGCATACATCCGGCTTTAATTTGATTTAAGATGGTGCATAACATCTTAATTATAAGTGGGTTAATTTTTTGGTTATATAGGAGATTGTGTGGCGACTCCTGACGTCTGCACCCGTAACTACGGAACTGATCTCTGGCAGCATTATATAACTGAGCAGAACGAACTGTGAAGCAGACTCGTAGAGTCTGGCTTGTGCATGTATTCCAGTCGCGTTGGAGCTGTGTTCATGCAGTTGCGATTTCAGTGTCTACTTCAACACGTTGCATTTACTGCATCTATGTTTAATCTTGTTTTAACCTATTTTTAAGTGTTAAATCTAATTTACAGTTTTTAAAGCATTTTAATAAAAGAATTCGTTAACGCTGGAATACCTTCTTGGGTCCCACGACGATGCCTTCTGATAAAGAGTAATTGTCGGTGTGTTATAGTCATTTGAACCCCGACAATTGAAGTCGAGAGACTTGCCCACTACTAAAAAGTTTTCACGTAACAAGAGTTGATAAAGGTGCTTGATGTTATTAACTGCAATGCTTGCAGCCGACTGAATTACAGTTTAGGATTGCGATAAACTTTCTCGCCAATATGGCAACCCCAACAATCAAGCTAGATGTTTTTTTTTAGTAATTCTTCGCTTTGAATGTTGAAGTAATTGATAGTGCTTTTAGTAGTATAGTTTATATGAGAACAATTATTTAAAAATTGTTTTTAAATAATCATTTAAGGAATAAACGTCGAATAGAAATAGAAACGTCGTGAAGAGAAACGAATCTTGACGTCGGGTCAAATCTGTTGAATTTTAGGGAGTCTAGGTCCAAGGAGATTTAATGAAATATATATATTTGTGCTTTTGTAAGATATGGTTTTAGCATGAGTACATATCTCATTCTTAAAAACTAATTCTTATATAATACTAATAATCAAAATAATCGAGAAATATTCAAGTCTCGTTAGTTTCTTCAGGCCGCGGTGGCCTAGTGGTAAGGTCCCGGCTTTAGGGCCGGAAGGTTCCAGGTTCGAAACTCGATTCCACTGAAGATCCGCCATGTGTGGGGCCTGTTGCACGCTAAATCATACGTAGTGGCCAAATGTCCTCCCGTTGGTGTGGCGTGGAAGTTTGGAGAGGGGGTGCCAGCCCAGGTGTCGCTCCCGTCATCTGACTGCGGCTTAAAATTACGAGGTCCGTCCCAAAATAGACCTCGTCCTGCTTCAAAACGGGACGTTAATATAACTAAACTAAGCCTTAATTTCTTCTAAATGGCCTAATTTTGTCTCAAAATACAGGCAGAAGTTCCAGTAAATCAGAGTTGAAAAATGTTTATTTTTATATAACATTTTTAAATCAAACAGTGGAAATGTTTGAAAACTTTTCAGGAAAAAGTTTGCTTCTATAAATGGAGGTGGTTTTAAAGAATTCACAAAGCAATTCCATTTTGTTTCATAATAAATCAAATGTGTCTGAGAAAGAAGCGGTTACAATAAACAAAATAAAAGTATTTTGTCGATTCCCTTCATTTTGAAAATAAACTCCCTTTATTTAATAAAATATTAGGCTTCTTTTTATTCATAGATTTTATTTATGTGACCTCTTTCTTACATAGCAGAAGTTTAATTTAACAACGTTTATCTCTTACTATTTCCGTAACAACACTTCTGCAATATGACCTTTCTTTCAAAATTACGAAGGAAAATATCCACTCTGCCATATTTCAACAAAAGAATTACTAAAAGGAAATTAAATCATTTAAACCATCCATTATGAACTCACGAAAACTTTACCACGGTGTTTTTATCAAAGCGCCATTAATTTTTAATAAGCATATCGTTGTAAACTTGATTAATTACTATGATACGATCTCTCATTAAATAGTAATTGACTTTCGATTGTTGCAAACCCTTCATTATTTGGCTTTGAAAAATCAAAAAGTCTGAGTTTTCGAACGATTTAAGGTAATCTTTTCTACATTACTGGTAACTGGAGAGAAAATCATATTCCACTCAAAACCAGGCAGAAAAATACAATAATTAAAAGGAAACTGGATGTGGGCGCATTTCGCAAGATTTCGAATTTTGTTTTCTTTCTTTAGCAGAACAGTTAATTAATAGATCTCTGAATATTAAATTCCCCTTCAGTTGACCATAATTAATGGATGCTCTGATCAGCTCAAAGAAATAAGATTCGTTAATAGAAGTATGGATGGCAAAATATGAATTTTCTCTTTTTCCCTGTGTTTGTGTATTTATTAAAAACACATTTAGTAAACGTGTATCTGTGAATTTATCACAAAACTTAATATACTTAGACTTTGAATATTATCTACCATTTACTGCTATCAAAATAATAAAAATACAAAAATCCAATTTTTTCTACATTAATAAATGTCCTAAAAATGTGTGTTAGAAACATAATAAATATAATTAATTATATATGTAGTTATTTTACTATTAATTATTTCTGATATTTTAATAAATATAATAAAAAGGTTTATTAAACCTTTTTTTTATTAAATTTAGTAAAATATCAGCAATTTTTCAATGGGACCTCCGTTTGTTAATAGAAGTACGATTTGTTAATAGCAGTATGGATATCAGTATATGAATTTTCTGTTTTTCCCTGTGTTTGTGTATTTATTAAAAACTGATTTAATAAACGCGTATCTGTGAATTTATCACAAAACTTATTATGCTTAGACTTTGAATATAATCTACCATCTGCTGCTTTCAAAATAATAAAAATACAAAAATCTGGTTCTTTGTACATTAATAAATGTCCTAAAAATGTGTGTTAGAAAGATAATAAATATAATTAATTATAAGTTTAGTTATTTTAGTATTTATTATTTTTGATATTTTAATAAATATAATAAAAAGGTTTATTAAACCTTTTTTATTAAATTTAGTAAAATATCAGCAATTTTTCAATAGGAGCTCCTTTTGTTAATAGAAGAACTATTTGTTAATAGGTGTATGGATAACAGTATATGAATTTTCTATTTTCCCCTGTGTTTGCGTATTTGTTCCAACGGGATGAGTAAACGTATATAATGAATTTAACCTAAAGTTCTTAAATTAAGATTTAGAATATAATATAGTTCATATTTGCTCTGAACAAATGTGAATTGGTTACGATGAAATATTTGAAAATCTCTGATAATAATCCATTTGAGGCATAAAAAAAGAAATTTTGTGGTATAAGCAATGTAGAGCATATGGTAATTAAAAGCAATATAGAGTTGTCTAACTCCCTTGGGCATTTGCTTTTAGCTGACCGACCGACAGACAGACATAATTCCATAAATGTTTTTTTCGAACTGAAGGAAGTATAAAACAGCTCAATATATCGAGGTCGAATTTTTTTATGATTGCGATACTTTCTCTCTGTATACTTTGCATGTCCGAAAGTAATAAATAGAGTTTCCAACAAGCCAAGCGCGTTATAGAATAGCCATACAGAAATTCTCTTTCATCTGTGTAATTAAAAATTCTGAAACTGAGGAATAGAGAACACAGCAAAAAATCCCCTACATTTATTAACAATTTAATGGTTTTGCACAAAAAATAAAGAAAAAAACTTCTATAAGATCTGGTCCCGTAAGTTATCTATAACCTCTTCATTCAAAAGAATAAAGAAATTGCCAAAATTTTATTTTTTGTGTACTATAGATGAAAACTGGCTGAGATATCGAGATTTGGCGTTTTCTTTTTCAGAAAATATTTAATCCTTTAAAAAGCAGTGCTATCAGTAAACCAAGAACGTGTTGAAAAAATTCCAACCAGAAAATATTCTTCCATCTGTAAAATGAAAAGACTTCAACTTTACTAACACTAAACTTTACGAAAAGTCCTCTAAGAGCATTATCTTTACAATACAACAGTTTTGTACAGGATAAATGCTTGTACAAAAAATCTTTACTACTTCATCCATATCAGGTTGCACGTAAGCTCTTTTCATTCGAAAGAAATAATGGCAAACTAATCTTTCACAAAAGAAAAGACTGCGAGACGATCGAATTAGTTTGAAGCTGCAATGAAGAAGACAAATATAACTTCCTGATAACAGAAATGAAATATAGCGGAATGAAAGGATTTTAAAAATATTTCCAATCTAGGAGAAGAATGTTTTTTACTTAAAACACATATGTGATTATTGGCTGCTCGTGGTCCTGACTATAGTATTAATATTAATAATTTTTTTCTTTATTTGATGTTAAATACCGAACTAATAAGGAAAGATGACAGATGTAGAAAACGAAGGGTGACTGGATTTCGCTTAATAATTTCTTTTGATTTTCAATTTCAGTGATATATAATAAAACTCAATTGGTTATTTTATGGAATACCATTGTGGTAGCATGTCTTTGTGAATATTGTTGTGTAAACAGGTATAATTTAAAAATCCTGCTCTCGATTCAGATCTGATGGTTTCATGATGAGTTAGTTTGTATATTCTAAATTAGGTCACTTTGAAATAACACGCAAAATTTTATATGTTCCAAGTTAGAAGTATTGATTTAAATAGTACGTAACTATATAAATATTTAAACTTGAATACTTATAAGTTACTTTTCAGCAACGTAATCAACTGATTAGTTTAGAAGAGGTAATGATATGTTAAGCCTGCTTCAAGTGTTTAATGCAAATCATTTACTTTCAAGGTACTTAATTAGCTTAACTATTGCAACTGTACTAATCTCAATTTTCCATGTTTTACGAAAAGAAGAAAGAAACAGAATATTTCGCGACTAATAACGAATATTTCTGATTTTCGTCACATCTAGTATGAACATCTGATCACATATTTAACGTGAAAATAATCTGAAATATTTGTTATTAGTCGCGAAATATTCTGTTTCTTTCTTCGCATGGAAAATCGATATTATTGGTGGTGTTTGTTAAGCGACAACGTAGTTAATGATCGAAATTTCGTTATGATGAATTCTATATTTATTAATTAGCCAAATTGTTTTCACTCTCTGTCTGAGCCTTATTTTCCAAGAAGTATTGGGCCGCACACGCAAGCATAAGCTAAGTTGAAGCCGATATGTAAAGCATATTGATTTGAATATGAAACAACATTGTAAGCTAAATTTAAATTCTGAAAATCCGGAAACAAGCAGATTGATGTACAATATTTTTAAATGGAAATTTTAATTAAAATTTTGCTATAAGACAGAAATACTTTTCCCAAATTTTTCCGATTCTCGGCGCTTTTGCTAAATCTAGATTTATCCATGTTCAACCTATATGAAACTACAACAAGCACGTATTACAAAATAGTCAATAAATTTTGTGTATGTTAGGTGCACTTAAAAATAAATGAAACATATATTTGGTCACATACAGATTTATTGCACAAATTTTAATAATTATATTTATCAGAATTGAAGAAGGTTTTACTTGAATAACAGACTGTTATAGCAGACAGCCATGCCCATTTATATAGGAATAAGACAGATTAAAATTTTTAATAAGTATAAGGAAATAGTAAATATAGGAATAAGACTGATTAATATAAGAATAATACTGATAAAAATATAGGAATATTGATAAAAAATATAGGGATAAGACTGATTAATATAGGAATAATACTGATAAAAATATAGGAATACTGATAAAAATATAGGAATACTGATGAAAGTATAGGAATACTGATAAAAATATAGGAATACAGATAAAAATATAGGAATAAGACTGATTAAATATTTTTAAAACTAGACTCAGTGGCATTCTATAAAATAACCGTTTGAGTTTTATTATATATCAATGAAATCGAAATTCAAAAGAAATTATTAAGCGAAAACCAGACTTTCGAAGCGATTCATGATAATAAAATAAAAATAAATATAAATAATAATAAAATATAAACATTTATAAATAATAAAATATAATTAATTATAAATAATAATAAAATATAAACATTTATAAATAAAAAATATAAATAATAATAAAATATAAATAATTACAAATAATAATAAAATACAAATAATTAGCTCTCACTTTGTGTTCTTTTAGTAAGTATCCTATATTCAGGTTTCTTATGCCTTAGTTCTTATATGACGTTTGTCAAAAATATTACGTATGATTAATTATTAATGACTAAAATATCTTCATTGATGCACAAACTTTTATTTCACTCAACTCATATTTGCAATGATGGAATTATTTAGTGGTCACTTCTTGCTGTGTTAGTGTTCAAAAATAGTGACTTATATGATCATCAATGGCAATACACTACTTTAACATGTTCAGAAATTAATTAACAGTTAATCGATTTATTTAATTAAATTTTTATTCCATACGGGTGGCTCCATCTAGTAATGAATTGAAAAACAATTATATAAGTTTTCATTATATTTTTAATAATGAATTATAGATTAAAAACTTAAAAGTAGAAAATAATTAAAATAAAAGAATCTGCTTCTTAGTAGACCATTAAAAAGTGTTTTTTTATAACTGCTTTTATGAAAATTTCTAAAATATCAGACATTTTTTTTAATGAGTGCTCTGGCAATGTTGGTGATAAATATCTCACCTATTTTTTATAAAACAATAAAATTTAAACTTGCCAAAAAATCCTATTAGTTTTTAGCTCTTGCTTTGTGTGCCCTTCAAAACTTATTCCGATCCAAAAAGGTTAATAGCAATCTAGATTGAAGTCCAAGGTGCCTGAACGTTGGAAACTTAATCCTAAAATGAACGAAATGTTCATTCGCCTCTCTACTCCTCTCACTTTTTACTTCTTTCTGGGGAGGAGGAGAGGAAAAAACATTCTTAACTTGGAACAGCTCGTTATCGAACGTGCAGCAATGGGCACCCGGACAGAAGTCTGGGGAATACGAAGAATCTGTTCTGCTTCTCGCATTGTTTTGTAGCAGAACTTCTATTGGCCATCTGATTAGAAGGTCCCTCAGTCCCAAATCGAATCTGCGACCGCCCAAATCCTCGTGGGATCGAGGGGGCCTGCTGCGTGTTGCCCCCACGTTTGAATCCATCGACCGGTGGGATAATCGTGTTAAGGTTGCAAGTCGAAACAGCGTGGCTTTGATCTACAAGGAATTAACTGGAGGATACACGGAATTCGGAGGGAAGTGTGCAGGAATGTTTCCGCCTAATTTGCGGAATCGTGAAGTTCTGTTCTTTTCCTTGGAGCAAATGACGAATTCCTCTTTTTCTGTTTAGAGAGAAAGAAAAAAGATTTCATCACGGTTTTATCTTTTGTAGAAGAACGCATGCATATTTTCTTTATCGGAGCTTCCATGGTGTTTCTTTCCTTTTGGCTTGATAAATGGATTGATGTTTTCAACGGTGTCTCTAGGCTACCTTGGTGACACTTAGTTTTTAAACATGAGTGTTAACTCTATCGATACGGTAACATCCCAACGATCCCTTCAAGCAAAAGTCGGTGGACGTCTGAATATCACTGTGAAGTTTCCACCTCCTTTAACTAAGTGTGATTGATTTCATACCCACAGAGCGCGCTTTCTTCGTTAGCGTGTCTGATCCAGAAGGGTTTGGGGAACAGGGGAGGGATTCTCAGAATTCGGAGAGTTCCAGCTGTGATTACGGTTTTTGAGAGGGGAAGTGAATTTCCCTTATCTTTGAAAGAGAAACTCGGGCGTTCTAGTATTTTAAGGTCTCTCTATTTCAATTGTTTTAAGAATCAATGGGTTAAAAATATCAGAGATGAGCCAACTAAGATTGGCAACTTGAAATTTAAGTGTTTTTAGCTCACCTTCTTTTCTTATGCCTTAAATTTCGTATGATAGTAGCACAACGGTCGTTCCTCAGTCATACAATCTTTAAATTTATTATGAGCCATAAAATAAGTATAAGAATATGATGCAATGATTTTAATGAAGTATGATTAAAATCAAGTTTGTTTCATAAAGTTAAATCACACATTTACAAAGGAAGAGTTCAAAAAAGCGAATAATGTTATCCATTGTTTTGTTCAAAATAAAGTCATTTACAATAATCTGGTATTCATTTCATTCGATTAATTATTTGTTGTATAAATAAGTGCTGAAACGAAATGACTCAGTATAAAGGGTCCGGAAAGCAAAATCAAGATACATTTATGTGTTTTTATGTGTTCGAATCACTAATACTTGGAAGTAATACAGTGGGCTGAGGATGATACTTCAGTTGAGCAAGTGTTATACTTTAGAAAAAAAAAAGCTGTGAGTACGACCCATACGAGGCAGACGGATAATAAATATATTAGTTTATAGGAACGTGTATAGGGTATGTATATCTTCCTTGTGATTCCCACCTAGCTCACTGATAAAATACTTAGCTCAATGATACAAGATAGGGGATCTAAATATCTCCTATGTTACTAATATCGCCTACCACGGTTTCTTCTTGATTTGCATTCGTGTATGGCCGCCTCTATCGAAATTGCAAAACTTCCCTCTTCAGTAATTGTTTAAGGAAGCCATTTGAAACTGTGCTTTTTTCCTGGTTTCTTTTCTCTGGTAATTTTTGCTGATTTTTTCGTGTTAGGTGAATTATTAAAGTCATAATGATATGCCATTTGTGGCAGTGTTAGTGACTGTAATTAGCTACATTTTCGTGTAGTTTACATCTTGGTTTCTGATCCGATTACGAAGGAAGTGCCACCATGTTTGAGGGTTAGGTTGTTCCTAATATCGCCCACTTGAGTTTTCCCATTATCGCCCACTTTGGTGTTCCCATTATCGCCCACTTGGGTGTTCCCATTATCGCCCTAGCCCTTTTACGGCACTATATTTAAAAATTGCCCTTAAAAAATACATGCTTGGTGTCCTATCACCTGAAAATATGCGTAAGTTCTTTTTTGTTTTGATGTTTTAATAAAGGAAAAAGTGTTAAATGAATACTTTAACTACATTACTGAGTAGAAAAAGCTGTTTTGTGTTAATTTCAAATTTTTGTGCCTTAATTTTCATGTCTAATAAAGAAAGTATGATAACAACATAAGCTGCATTTTATTTCCATCCATTTTAGAAATAGGCTATATTAGGAACACTGTTTTCAGTAGGAAAAATGCCGTGTCCGAAAAACTATTTTGTGTGTGTTTTAAACTTATGTATTAGAGTTGCAATTCGGTATGTTTTTGGATAACAGTCCAGATTATAGATTGGAACAATTTTTAGATAAATTGCATAAGAATTCGTCCTCTGATTACAATAATGGCTGAAGTGGACGATGTTTGGGCCCCCTACCTTAAGTAGTTTAAGAACTCTCGTTGGAGAGCAGATGACAACGGGAACGGTACAAATGGAACGAGTGAAGGTTGTATTAAGATTACTATTAATATTTTCTGTTATATTAGGGTATTTAAATCTCTGAGTTTCTTCTTATTGAAGAGAGTAGTTTTAGTGAAGTCCAATAAGACCTCTCTCTATGCAGTATTCGCTCGTTCCCTCTATACAGTGTTTCATTTCAGATAAGAGTTAAGACAAACATTTATATATCACTAGCAGTGCGCGCATGGCGTTGCCCGTGGAATTAGGACTTCAACAAAATGGGAAGAGGGGTAAATGCCCACAATGACACAAAAAGTTTTGAAAACAAAATCAAAACAAAAGATACGCAGTATTGATTTTCCCCTTATTTTTCTCTCGACAATGACGCGAATGTAATGACGTCACTTGCCGGAAGGAATCGGATTGTAGAAATGCATGCTGGGAGTGAAAGCATATGACGTCACCTGCCGCGGGGATGGTCACGCACCAGCCAATGAAATTGCAACAATGCTTTCTGGGACCGCCCGGAGAAACACTCGCTGTTAAATTTCGCTAGCAAAAAAACTGTTTGAACTGATCAGGGAAAAATTAATTTTAAAAAATTGAAAAAGATATTTTAATCGTTCTTATTTTAAATCCGAAAGAAACGTTCTAGTCATAAGTTGAAAAAAAAAAATGAAAATTGTAGAGATGTTAGAACGTCAGATGCGGGAATTTGAAGAAATCCTTATTAAAATTATCATAAGAGTGATTATTTTCCAAAAGCTTCTCAAAATTCAGTAAATTATGTTAGACGTACGAAACAAGTATCATTAAAACGGAAATCGTTGGCTCTTATCGATGGTGTATCCTTTTTTTCCTGCAATAATCCAACACCGTTCTGTTGAGAAATTAGTGCGAAAAATCACCCAAAACAACACAAAATATTAAATAAAAAAATTCTAGAAAAGAAATTTAAAATTTGGGCTTCGAGGTGCATTGAGTCACCTTTACGACTAACTGTGTGCCAAATTTCATGACTTTGCTGTGAGTGCGATAGATTCGTCTGGACATCGCGCGCAAGCGCGCAAATATTTCCTTCTATAAGTATAGATAATCATGTTAGTTATCTCAATATTTCTGAGAATTTTGAAATATTTTTATGAAGAACATTTGCATCATCTATTTTCTTACTGGACTTTCACTACAAAAAATTACTCGCTGTATATTTTATTCTGTACGTTAAACATTTATCACTCGAGATATGCTAAGCTAAATTAAACTTTCATAAATTACTCAAACTTATGTGATAAAACCCATTTATTGAGGTATAAACATATCGAACTGCATATAATTTTTAAAATGTGATTTTATCTTCAAACTGTCGTTGGCACAATCTAACCACTAAAATTCTATGGTTAAATCAGTCAAAAAATATTCAGCTGAACTATGTTCAGTCAAAAAATATTCATACTGGCTCTCATTCCTCATTCTATAGTTTCGAGCTCAGGAAACTAAACATAAGAAAAATAATCGTTTTCAAGAACATAAGTCATTTTTAATTACTTACGCGATATAATTTTCAAAACTTTATCTTTTTATTTATAAGAATTTTAATGCGATTTCTGATTTAGAAGAATAAAGTTAAAACGCCGTTTGAGAAAAAAATACTTTTGATAATAAGCATTAATTGAATAGTAAGACATAATGAAGATGGAATTGTTCATTTTTAAAAGATTTTATGTAAAAAAAACACTCTGGTATTACTGGTTCCTTAGAACAGAAAGAACAGAGCAATTAGTCAATTAATAAAAAAAACGTGCATACGGTATTTTCTTAATATATACGAACTATGCAGAAATACAATTCTACTAAATGTTCTAACCACAATTTAACATATAGGATGTGGTTTAACTTGACACTTCATCGTCTAATTTTTTATAAAATAATATTAAAATGCCTTTTTTATTTCCGGATCATTTAAAATGTTTCAAATTTCACTTTTGATGTTTATTCTTAGTAATAGTTTAATACTGAAATGAAAAATTTAATAATTCATGATACTCAAAATTTAAGAAGAACATACATATGTAACAACCTTATTTCAATTCACATTAAACTTTAAGATTCATAATGTTTATTTAGAAAACGATTCAAACTGTCATTAAGAAGCAATTTGGTATTTTTTTTCTTTTCTCTGACGATACTAGAAAGAGAACTAAGTGGTAAAAAACGAATAAATAATTTATTTACGAGCAAATAAATCATTTTGTACTTATTTCATTTTTTGATTTCATTGCAAGTTGCCGGTTATTAATTTTTAATTACTCCTACTTGAGTCCCAAAACATAGATCATTCCAAATTGTTATTTTGTTTCATTATTTAAGAATTAGTGAAAACTATCAAAGATTTCTTTTTGGAAGAGCTTCGTTACTGTAAAGGTTTCAAAGGAAACTGATATTGTTTGAAGATCTTTAATTTATTTTTTCTCTCATCTCTTCAAGCAATTTGAGAATTCGTTGTTTTCTTTTCTTTTTCGGAAATACATTTCAGTACTTTTTGATGTCGTTTTATCTTTAATCAAAGTGATTTTGAATTTAATTAGGAAATTGATTTTCAAAAGAAAGCGAGACTTTTCATTTGCTAATTTCGGTTAAAATGCCATCGAATCTTTTGATGGACATTTACTTCATGAATAATAATTGCAATGATTTTTTTCAAAATATAAGATGGCAATTATTGTTCTGGCATTATACAATTTGATCTGGGAAAAGTACTGAGATTTCGGCGTGTTAAAAAATTATTATAAAACTAAAAGTATCTTACAATATATTTTCTGTGTCTTCTGACAAATATATCCCAATTCTATTTCTTAATAAGTAACACACACACACAAACACACACACAAACACACACACACACACACACAAATTAATTTATTTCCAAATCGTTTTCCAAATTTAAATTTCAGCTTACTTATTGAGAAACTCTGTTTAAGTAACTCCCATTCTAAATAGTAAATGATTTTACATCTAGTGTGGAAGTTTAAAATAAATGTGGAAACCAATTTTGGAATTTCCTCCGAGAAGAATTATATATTTGATTTTATTATTAAAATATTAATTATACTAGGGGAAAATTTCCATTGTATTAAGAAAAAGGTTTATTAATTTGATGAGTAAATGGCGAAATTAATGAGTCAAAAATTCATTATTTTAAACAAAATTTTGATATTTACTCATGGTTAAAAATTTAAAAGCCAGCGTTTCACATTGTGCAAATGCAGAGAAATTTGATTTTTCATTATCATTCTTATAATGTACCGACTCTATGAGAATTGATTTCACTAAATTGTAAAAATTGCTTTTCAAAACTTCTTATTGAAACTAAAAGCCCTCTGTAGATTGCTTTTTTATGTAGACATAATGATCCTCTATACATCGCAACTTATTAAAAATCTTCTAATACCTTTCAACCTCGGATGATATTCTAAGAATAAAATATTTCACACAGTTTTAACTTTAATATAAACTATTTTTGACTTTTGATAATAGGTCAACCCGGGGCAAAACAGAACTACGGGTAAGACAGAACCCTCTCATTTTTTCGTCCGGTATTTTGCACAAATTAGTGAAAACTCAAGAATTTCATAACACACCCTACTGCACATAATTGAGCAGTCAAAGTCCATGAGAGTTGGCTACTACACATAGTTTAGAAGATTTCCTCGTTTTTGAGCACAATACTGTAGTTTTACCGAGTTTTCTTCCTAAGTTAATTCAAATAAGAGTTATGATTATCAAAATTTAACTAAGATATTAACTATAAATTAAATATTCAAAATTAATTAAAACTTAATTAAAAACTCTTAGTATTATATAGAATGGCGCATATGCAGCTATTTCTAATATAATACAGAAGCAAATAATAGAAATATAAATTAAAAGGTAAAAAATAAATAAGAAAAGAAGATTTAAGCAAAAAACGATAAAAATACACCTTTTTGCATGCTCAACGCAACAGCATCAAGTGATTGCATCAATAAAAAATTACAACAATTAATATTTAAAATACATAAAATATAATTTAGAATGTAAAAGAGATTATTCAAAATGGAAGGAATGGATAAGAACACGAATGACGAACTTCTTCGAAGACCACTCGCCATAGGAGTTCTGAAATACTTCAGTACTTTTTATTCCCTTTGTATTATCGCGTGTGGCGTCTCCTGTTTACATCAAAATTTCGGCAGAGAGGGTAAATTATTTTACAAACTCTAGTTTCTTTTGGATTTTATTTAGGAATTTGCCTCTTCATTTATCAGAATATTTCTCGTTTTGCGGTTGGACAGAATTCAGGACACAAAGGGTATACTTTTGATTTATAATCTTACCCTTGACAGAAAATTTTGTCCATTTTAGAATTCCTATGGCGAGTGGTCTTCGAAGAAGTTCGTCATTCGTGTTCTTATCCATTCCTTCCATTTTAAATAATCTCTTTTACATTCTAAATTATATTTTATGTGTTTTAAATATTAATTGTTGTAATTTTTTGTTGATGCAATCACTTTATGCTGTTGCGTTGAGCACGTCAAAAGGTGTATTGTTATCGTTTTTTGTTTCGATCTTCTGTTTCTTATTTATAAATTTTTTACCTTTTAATTTATATTTCTATTATTTACTAATTCAAATAAGTTATTATGTTTGGATAAGCACTACTTTTTCGTTAGTATTACTCTTTGGACTATTCATTCGTGTACTTCTATTGAAGTTCCTTAATTTCTAGCCTAGCCTTACAGCAGTTCTTTGTTAACCTCTGCACATGGGGCATTACGGACCGGGGCAAAACGGAACCCGGTACCCTTTTGCCCCATTGTAATTTGACTATTGTCGGAGTAGAAAGTGCTAGCGATGATTCATTGTGAGTTTTGTCTTTGACTTTATTTTTCCTTTGTTTAATTTTTAATTACAGTTATAATGTCTGAAGAGATTTTATTGAGATTTCTTATACTTAATATAACTTATATTATGTTGAATAATCATAAGAAAACAATCCTTTTTTTATATTTAAGAATTTTCAAGAAGTACACAAAACTGGGTCCTGTTTTGCACCGGAGTTGGGACAAAACTTACCATTTGACAAAGCTTACTGAATCGTGAATAACAATTTATGTACTGATCATAGATCATAGATTATTGACCAAATAAATAAATTTTATAACTTTGCATTCTGAAACTTCTCTGGGTTTTATTTACCTTTTTCCAGTGCTCGAATCCTTAAGAATTCCGTTCTGCCCGTTTTCCCCCTAAGGAAATCTTGTTCAAGGAATTTATATTCACAGATCAAACAAGGCAATTAAATCTCAGTCATTAAGTATACAATTCTGAAAAATGACTACATATTCAAAATACTTTTTTCGTTATATATATGTAGTATCCCGGCAGGAGGCGCTCGCACACTTTCCTCTCTACCAGCTGACGTCACATCGCGTCACATGATCTTGCTCTCAAAAGTGACAGACATTGCTGTGCGAAATATACAGAGAAGAAGTAGTGCGATGGCGAGCGACGGAATTTACGCCTAAACGATTTCACATGTCTCGATGTACAGGGTAGTGGCCGCCCTCCTGATCCTTGCGTTTTATCTTTTTTACTCTTGTCTTTTAAATGTGTTCTTGTCTTTTAAATGTGTTCTTGTCTTTTAAATGTGTTCTTGTCTTTTAAATGTTGTGTCGTCATCATTAAATTCCTAAAATGGCACAGGCGTGTTTCTTCTGACTTCGTGTCACCACACACGCGACCTAGACTCCCATACTACAGATATGGACAGTGATTTTTTTAATATTATTTAAGCGCTAATTCTCATTTTATTCATTCTAACTTAGACTACTTTTTTTTATCTATAATAGACGAACTAATGCCTCATGTCTTCGACCGTGTGTTGTCCGCGATAAAAATACTTTCACGTCTAAAAGTTTTAATGTAAAAAAATACTTTTATATAAAATATTATAACAAACAACGTAACATAGTTTTTGATTAATAAAATATTCAGGTCTTGACTTTTCGATGAGGAATTGGCTTTTAGTACCATTAAGATCCCCACACCGCTGCTAAGTAAAGCACTTGAGTCTTTGCATGTGGTTGAAGACATGACTCACAATGTCAGCCCGAATTTTAGCCATCATTGTAACGTCATCGCATACCAGATATGACAGGGAGGAGAAGAGACATGCGCCGTCACGTATTTTTACTATTCTACAAGGGATCTGTAATCCATAATCACAACAATTTCTACATTCATAATTGTAGACTTATTTAACTTAGTTAGTAAATAAAGTTAGAATGACCGATGTTCAATGTCTGAGGTAGGAGAATTTTGAGAACCAGAATTTGCAACAAATAAACAAAACTGAGTTTTTTCAAGTTATAGTCAGCATTTGAAAGACAGATATAAATTAAATACAAAAGAATTAGAAAGTTTTCATAAAATAATAATAGAAAAGAAAGAAGAAATTTATGCACGTCAGAACAGTATAATCATTATTAGAAATCGTGTTTGAAAACATTTTCAAAGTTAATTAAAATTAAACAGAATGTCGCATGGAAATGAAACCGGTGTCATTGAAAAGATTTTTTTAAACTTTAAGATGTTGTTAAATGGTATTTTGCGCTAACATGCTCCTAAACTATTGCGGAGAGAAGGTAAAATTTAGGGTAATTTTGAATTAATTAGAATTCTAATTAAGATTTTGAAAAATCCTTTCTTAATTAGCACATACTTCCCACGAAGAAACTACAAGCTTTTAGTTCTAATGGTTTTGGAGTTTTGTGATGAGTCAGTGAGTGACTTTCTCTTTTATGTATATGAATTAGGAGAAAATCTTGACAAATCTTTTTTATTCTAATTTTCTGAAACTTATATTTTCGAAGACCAGCATTAGACTTCTGTTCTGAATTTCTATAAGCACCAAAATATTTGAAAAGTCTCTAACATCTTGAAATTTTGTTCATATTTTTCTGACTTTATTTAGAGCTAAAACGCTGCCCTTTCAACATTATTAAATTGTTACCTCCCTCTTCTGTTCAAAAAGTACTATTCCTGTAAACATATATGTTTATTGCCTTTTTTGAAGATGATATGAAGCCATTTCCATTCCGAGAATAGAAATTAATCTTCATATTTTGTTTATTTAGATGCTTCAAACATTGATTAATAATTTATGATTCATAGTGAGTCTTTCTCGTTGCGAAATGCATTCTATTTCATATGGTACAATAATGGTTTGCAGGAAAACGTAAAATTAAGGGGTGTCGACGTTTTGACACATTTTACGATGCTTTTGTATAGTACTTAAGAATGAGCCTTTCACATTATTTTTAAAAATGCTTTCGACGCTATGTAAACTCAGAATCTACGAAAACGCTCGAGAAAAAAACTGCTGTTTCATATGGTGCAATAATGTTTCGAAGAGAGGAGTGTAAGCGATTTTATATGCTGCTTTTGAGAATAGACGAATGTCTATTGTACTAATTTTAAGAATGCATTCAAGGAGTAGCTGTATAAACTCGGAAAGTACAAAACGGAAAGAAAAAGCTTCAGTGTTTCAAAATGATCTCTTTAAATTGTAAAATGGTGTGTTAAAAAACAAAACTGCTAGGAAAAAGAACATTTTGGCTCAATTACCTTTCCAGTAGTTCATAAGGATTTACTTTTCTCGTAGAACTAATCTGCAGAAATCTTAATTAAATTCGTACATTATTTTACCTCTTTATCCTACTGTATCCTCACATTTATGATGGCTATATTAATTTATATAGAGAAAAAATAAGAAAAAGTAGCTCCACGGGTGATGGAAAGGGACTACATATACATGTTATGACACATATTACTACACATGTCTTATGTTCTAATGGAATGGATAAGTATACATTACTTTCCTGTCTCTCCGCCAAATTCTGCGTTTAAAGATATATCGAATCATTTTGTCCATCATTAACTAAGGATTGCCCATCAATAATTAAGTTTTTTATATCTTAGAAACAAGGAATCAATCAAAAACTACCTCGAATGAATAATCTCTTCAATAACAATTCCAATCAATTTTCATCGAGCATAAATAATATTTTCTGAATCCTAGACTGGAAGTTAATCTATGGATTTATATGACAAGAACATTAAAAACCCATCGCAATCAATAATCCTTAACAAACCCATATATCGCTTCTTAAACTCTATATCATATGGATGGCATCGTTAAAAACAACAGCTCCAATCCCAGGAAAGCCATATTAATTCCAAATGACCAACGTCTAGTTGTAAAGTGCAGCTTGGATCGTGTCCGGTTCTTATCCCCCTGGACAGTTCGTCTGGATTCGATGCTTTTTACTACGTCCGGACGGACATTTTTATTGCGGACAATAAAAAAGGGTCTCTTCAGAACACAGGAGATGGATGATCGTCTCTGGTTGGTGGAAGGGG